>WOXC01005122.1:600000-888687 GCA_011680675.1 Gymnobelideus leadbeateri
TGGAGGTGGCCTTATTTAAAGGCCCCAGACTAACAGTGGGCAAGCAGAAGCCAGGCCTGCAGCTGCTGGTGGTTCCTTTAATAATGAATTGTTTTTTTACTAGCAGACAGGGAAAAAGATTAAAGAGATGGAAAAAGGAGGAAAGTAGCTGAGTGGAGTAGATATTCTGAAGGTGCAAGTGCCTTCTGAAACCAGTGTACTTGAGCAATGAAAACATAAAGTTTGGATAGTCAAGTCAACAAGCTTTTATTAAGTGCCTACTATATGCCAAGCACTGTATCAAGTGCCAGGGATATAAAGGAAGGAGAAATGATTCCCTGCTCTCAGGGAGGTCAGCTGTGTACAAACCAGACATATGCTGGATAGACCAGAGATCATCGGCAGAGGGAGGTCACCGGCACTTTGGGGGACTGGAAAGGGCATTGTATGGAACTTGAAGGAAGCCAGGAAAGCCAAGAGGCAGAAATGAGGAGGGAGAGAGGCCCAAGGGCAGGAGACAGAAAAGGCCCAGATTCAGCTCCAGCTTTTTCCCAAAAAGCTTAAACTTTGAATAATCTCAATTATCATCTAATCTCTCCTATTTTATAAGGGGGGGAAAGTCCCAATCTTTGGCTTCTTACCATTTTGCACATGGAGAAATTGACGTATAGAAGGTTAACTCCACTGGCCCCCAGAGGGCACCAGAGTCTTTTGGTCAGTTGGCTCAAGGCAGATGGATTTCAATTGGGATTGCCTTGGTCAAATCTCTGGGTATTCTAGTCAAAGGAGACAGCCCAGAACATGATAAATCTGAGGTGTATTCCAGGGTCCTACATATCTCTTCAGAGAATGAGGAGGGGCCAGAATAAAGGTATAAGGCTCTCCTAGGCTGTAACTTCTCCAGGGATTCACAAAGTCCCCAGATTTGGAAAGAGATAACATGAATCCAAATCCTGCCTCAGAATTTTAACTCATTGTGTGACCCTGGCTAAGGAACTTAAGACTTTCTAGCCTTGTTTCCTCATCTCTAAACTGAGAGGGCTAGACTCAGTGACCTGAAAGGCACCTTCCAACTCTAAATACCAAATCCTAGCATCTCTGGGTCTTGGTCAGGAAGTTACTGGACTACACTATTTCTACGGTTCCCTCCAGCTCTTGCTTCCATGATCCCATAGTCAAACCAGATCTCCCTGAGGCCTTGCCCAACCATGACCTAACTTTAAGCCTCAAAATGGCCTTTTAGAGACATTTGCAGGTATTTTGTATTAATGAGGCCCAGAGAATACAGAATAGTAGGGAAGGCAGAGAGGCCTCTGTTTTGTATTAATGAGGCCCAGCACTACCCAACAATGGACATGCCTCCTAAAGTCTAGTGATTGGGTCTAGGACCATCTCTCTTCAGAAGCTCTCTCATTTCTTTCGGTGTCCCCTCTCAGATAATGCTGAAGATCTCAACACCCTGCGGCCCCAGACTCATTGCCCTCCATGATTGCTCCTCTCCATCAGAAGCCCACATTCTACACCTTTTCCAAACTCCCTCCTCCCCCTAAAAACTTTACCTTCCTGTACCCAATGCCCATTGTCACCTGGTCCTAGAAACTAATTGTACTAATGTATTGAACATATTACCCCTCCTAGATAAATTAATTTTAAGAGGGGTCTTTTAGAGATAGGGATTCCCCCAAAGGAGATAATGCTAAAGCGAATTTTAAACACCAAGACCAGTCAAAGGGGGGAGGGCCTAACACAAAATTCTGGGTGAACTTCAGGAATACTGAGACTGGAAATATGACGAAAAACATGCATCAACATTCCTACAAAAGAGCCTTCAGTTCTGTGTTGGGGAGAGGGCAATTTATCCCCCTGTAATGGCATGGTTCACTAGAGGGAGCATCAGTCTCTAGCTGCATTAAGATTGACATGGGGTGGGGAAGGGGGAAAAAAGAACAAAGTAAAAAGTGCACAGCAGGGAACAAAAGAAAACCTACAAAGAAGCAAAGATGGACAGCTCGAACACAACGTGTAGTATTTATTACATAGGCTTTCCTGAAATAGAAATTGATTGCTGTATATTTTGAACCCTTTCTTACATTCTACTGTGCATATGGCAATGCTTTTTTTTCTTTTCTTGTTTTGTATCTAAGTTTAGAATATGTTTCTGTTTCTTTTCTTATTGTGTCTTTAACTTTGGGTGTTTAAGTTTAAAATAAATTTTTAAAAAAGGAAAAGAGAAAAAAGATTCCCCTAGGGTCCAGGCCAGGAGGCTGGGGGCAGCCCTTGTCCTCTGCCTCTATTAGGCCTCTTCTGAAATGATGTGTTCAATTCTCAATGCCCTCTTTTTAGGAAGGACAGTGAACTGCAGAATTCAGTAACCAGGATGTCCAAAAGCCTTGGATTCATGCCTTATGAAGGATGTTTAGCCTGGGGAAGAGAAGGTCTGGTGGGGGCCTGATTATTGTCTTCAAATACTTTCAGAGGAATTTCATTTGTTCTTGGCCCCAGAGGGCAGAACTAGGTGGCAGGCAATGGGTAGAAGCTGCAAAGAGGCTAACTTTTGAGAACCAAGGCTGTGCCAAAGCAGAAGGAGATGCCTCTTGCCCTCCCCAGAGGGCTTCAGGCAAAGCCTGGCACTTGCTGTGGACACTGTAGTGGAGATGCCTCCCCTAGCATAGGGTGGTCTAGATGTCCACTGAGGTCCCTTCCAACTCTGAGATTCCCTATGTCTTTGTCTTTTCACTATCCTGGGCTATGCTGTGTCATGGCTCTTGGCTAAAATCATGGCTGTGTCTGGCACCCTGCCTTGAGCCTTCATGTATCTCCTCCATCTCTTCCCTGGCCCTATTCCCCCAGCAATGAAGAGAAAGTTCAAAGAAGCCAGAGAGATATACAAAGATTCACTGTCCAGTATTTGTAGAGTCTATGTGGATGTGAATTGGTATGAAAAAGTAAGGCATCCCATGGGTTTTTTTCTCCTTCAGGTCTAAATCTGCCTCCTTACCGTCTACCCAATGCCCCCAGTAATGACCTCTGGGGCAAAAAGAACAAGCCTGATGCTTTTTCCATGTGGCTACTCTTTGGATGGGGGCTAATAGCTCCCTTGTGCCCTGAGGTGTCTCTGCTCCAAGCCCTTCAACCAGCCCTTGTGTAGGCCGGTTTCCAGTCTACTCACTGTCATTTAATACCTATCAGTTTGTGTTCTTCTTGTATGTTCATCACAAGGTAATATGGCGCTCACACCAGCTTACTGGGCAGATGAACTTCTGCCTTTCTGTTTGGCTTTTCAGAACTCCCACTGTCTCTCTGGAGCAGCTAGTTCTGGAGTCTGAAGACTTGGGTTTGAATCTTAACTCTACCACTGCCTGGGGGACCATGGGCAACTCACCTATAGGTGATAAAGCTGGCCACAGAGAAAATGCAGGGGCTGGTCCTTGATAGTGCTAAATCTATGGTCCCACAGTCCTTTGGGAAAAGAAATTAGCTTAACACTAGAAAGGCAAAGACAAGAATAAACAATCCCTGACCCCAAGGGGCTTATGTGTTGTTGATGCCAGCTGGACCCATAGAGAGACTGAGAGAGAAAAAGAGCATTTGTAAGCACTCACTATGTGCCAGGCACTATGAGGGCACAAATAAAAGTACACATCATAGTCCTTAGTCCTCAAGGAACTCACCATCTAATGGGAGAAGCCCATGTTTAAGGGGAGCTGGCAGGGGGTGGGGTACAGGCCAGTAGCTGCAGGGCATGAGGCCTAGGTCCTGGCAGCACAAGAAAGCTGGCCTCCCAGAGCTGAGGGTGCAGGCTCCAAGTCTCCAACAAGGAGGAGGCGAAGGTGATGGTCCAAGCAGATAAAGTCAAATGAGGGGAACGTGCTAACCACTAGAGATTTGGGGAAGGGCTTCATTAGGAGGTGATACACATTACCAAGAGGAGAAGTAAGCTGGGCCTCAGCCATGTGAGAAAGGGGACTATCCTGGTTCACCTCCAGCACCAAGTCCAGGCAAGGACAGCATTCTAATGATGTTCTGAGCAGACAATTTTAGGCCAAATGCTCCTTTGTTACGGAATAGCCTTAATTATGTCAAAAGGCTGTTAACTAAATTCTTAAGTATGCCAGAGATATCTGTGTAGAGAGGGGGAAGGAATTCACCAGATCAGTTGGCCCCAACTGGTACAACTCAGAAAGATGTTTCAGAGTACCCGGGCATGCTGCCTTGCGACCCTCCCATCCAGCAAATGGATCAACCCAGAACTGACTTAGAGCAACTCCCCTAAGTTACAGGAATGAAAGAAACATGAAGAGAGCTCGAGCTCCCTCCTCCTCCAAGCCCTGATTTATTGATGCCTTCACTCTGCTTTTGCTTTGGAGATCTCCTCTGCAGAAGTACATTCTCAGAGGCTTTGTGGATCAAAGCTGGAGATCAATGGCCTGTGGGATGAGAACCACAGCTTCCAGCTTTGAGAGCCCCTCTTTCTAATTAGCATGGAGCCCCATGTCTTCCTGGAAAAGGCATCTGAATGGATCCCTTCAGTCAAGCTGAGGAATAAACCCTTTGGCTACTTTCTCAAACAATATAACCAATTATTGTATTCTATAGAAAATAAATTTCACACAATTTCCTTCAATTAAAACAATACAATATTGTCTTAAGAATGCTTTTTCCTTCTCTTAATTTAAAAATAGAAGTCCTTGCCCTCCTCCCTTTCACACAAAAACCTTCTAGAAAAATTCATCTAAATTTGATGTCGTCTTTGCTCCTTTTAATCCAGCTTCTGCCCACACCACTCTACTGAAACTACTCTTTCCAAATCAATCCAACTAAATGATTTTTTAATTAAGCACCTACTATGTGCCGACTAGAAAGGAAATGTGATGAACCAGATAGAGAGCCACCTCGGCATCCACAACAGCCCTGCAAGGTAGGTGCTATCACTATTCCCATTTTACAGTCGAGGAAACTGAGGTAGAAGTTAAGTAACTTGACCAGGACCACACAGTTAGTAAGTAGACTCCAGGCCCCACAGTCTGTGTACTCCCACTCCCCCAGCTGCCAGGCAGCTCTGTACATTGTAATGCACGTACTGATCCTGGTGAAGATTGAAGTTTCTTTGCTCCACATTCTCTACATTCACAAAATCAGTTTCAAATTGCTTTCTTCCCCAAAATGTGCTAGAAATTGTTCTAGATGCAAATAACAAAACGAAAAATTGTCGTGGGGGTCCAGGGGCTCTACATTCCACTCTCCAATGGCATTTCATCCTTGGTCCCCCTACAGAAATGGAGTCCACTGGCCACCCCCTCTGTCCTTCCTATCTTGCTCCCTTTCCTTCTGAGACACTGCTTTCTCCACTAGGTAATCTTCATTCTCCTGTTCCCGTGGGATGTCTGTATGCCTCCCTCCATTCTGGCCTCTGTCCCTTTTTCTCTCAACACTCCTATGTCTCAAGTCATTGTGTCTATGAAAATGATGCCTAAGTCTATTTCTGGTGCCAGTCCCTCCCCTGAGATCCAGTCCCCCAGACCCACTGGCCATCCTCCCCTGGGCATCTCTACCTGGAGGCCAAATTAAGATCTCAAAGTCAACATGTCCCAAACTGAGCTCGTGATCTCCTCTAAGCTGCTCATCTCCCCACTTCCCTATTTCTGTTGCTGGTACCATCTTTCTCCCAGTCAGCAAGGCTAGGGCCAAATCCTCACGGTTCTCTTCGTTTATCTCCCTTCTTCACCCCACCTCTAATCCAACTAAAAATCTTCTCAGTTCTGCTGTGGCCATATCTCTGGAATCTATCTCCTACTGCGTCCTGTTCTTCTAACTACAAGGGGCCCAAAGCTCTTCTTGACTTTCCTAAACTCTGTACACCTGGTATTGATGGACTTTCTTAAGTAGCAGACATTGGGTTGCCAGTAACAGAACCATCCTTAGGGCAAAGGGGGAAAACCAGAAGTTCCCAGGGTACCTACCCTGGGGGGGCAGGAGGAGGAAGACGTGATATCATTAAAAGGGAAAACAACCCAACTGGCCATGCTCCCAGTCATAGTGCCTCAGAAACACTCTGAAGGTTGGAACTGCCCTAGCCATATTTAGTCTCCTGCAGAAGTCTTTGAGGTCCCTGGTATACAGATTACCCCCACTGAGATGTAGTGGGGGGGGAAACTCCATCAGAATGGGATCCTTACCCCTGCCACTCCCCAAAATGCCAGGAACCCTCTTTTGGGGGAATTCCCACACAGTGAGCTGATCTCCTGCTCAGTGGTTAGTAAGAATAAGGCAATCAGCCAGATGTGCCCCTGGCTTCATGCTCAGGGAATCAATTCTAATCAGTTCTAAACACATCTCTAAGTGGGCTTTACCATCCCCGTAATTAACCAAATACTGTTCAGTATTGGTCTCCAGAAATGTTACATTCTCCACTTGGTTGCACTGTGGCTGAATGTTCCAGGATGATCCTGGCCTAGGAGATTGATCAGCAGAAGGCAAATGGGCATTGGTGGCTGGGCAGGTTCCTCCTGGCACCGCCATCCACAGGACAGCCTGGCTGCCATGCTCCTTCCACCAGAGCTGAGCGACCTCAGGTCTGGACATCCCAAGTTTGCTTTTCCCTCAATCTTCTTCCTCAGCCCTCTGACCTTTCCCCACTTTGTCCCCCAAAGGCCTAGAGCTTTCAAGTTCTCTCAAAACTTGCTCTCAGTAAAAGGTCTGACTAATGGCAGTGACCAGTCTGGGGCCTGGAGAGTAAATAATTAAAGGGAGTTTATTGCGCTGCTTTGGGAAGGGAGGTGGGGGACTTGAAGCATGGCTAGTCTATCACTTGCCTTTGTGAAGCAATTGAGTAGCACAGTGGATAGAAGGCCAGGACCGGGGCTCAAAGTCCTGAGTTCAAATTTGGCCTCAGACACTTGCTAACCACAGGGCCCCGGATAAGACACTTAATAGCTATGTGCCTCTGTTTCTTCATTTGTAAAATAGAGGTGATAATAGCGCCTGCCTCCTGGGGTCATTGTGGCGATCACATGAGATAGCAAAGTGAAGCATTCGGCACACAGTGGGCACCGTATGAGTGTTACACGGAGGGCTCAGTGGGGAGCACACTGAGTTAAGTGGGTGCAGCTTCTGAAGCAAAAGACATCAGTGAAAATGCTAGAAAAGGAAACAGTCTGAGCATGGACTGTGGATGGCGGTCACCCCGAAGCTCCCCCACCCCTTGCTGCTGCTGCCCCTTCCCTGATAACCTCACTCCCCAGCCCTACGAGAAGCTGCCCGGCTCCTCGAGCCTCGCCCACCTTGTCCTCCGAAGCTAATTTCCCCGAGTAAGCCCTTGATGGGAAATTCCCTCTTCCACCTATACTGCCTTGTGGCCTGGGCCAAAGGTCTCGGAACCTCCTTCTGCAAGACTCCCTTGTTGTCTTTTCCTAGGCTCAGGCTCCCTGCAGACCCATCTTTCAGTTCGCCAGATTTAGCAGGCACACCATGGCATGGTCAGGGGAGGGCAGGAGAGAGAGGGAGACAGAGAGACAGAGAGACTGAAACAGAAGCAGAGAGAGAAGGAGGGGAAGACAGACACAGAAAAAAAGAGGGAGGGAGAGAAGAAAAAAAACAACAGAGAGACAGAGACATGCAGAGAGAGAAACACAGAGAAAGAGACAGCATGAGAGAGACATAGAAAGAGGTTTCCTGAACACAAGCGAGGGTTGGGGAAGGAGTTTTCTACCAAGTTGACTGAGGCATCCTTTCCTTGAAGAAAAGAGGCAGGAAGAAAATGGGCTCCATCACCTGACCCATCAGCATTTATGAGATGCTGACCTTGCCAGTCACATGCGCTCTCCAGCTCTCAGTTTGCTCATCAGAATGAGGGGGTTGACCCAGCTGGCCTCTAAGATTCTTTCTAGCTGGAAGGATGCACCAGTGATCCTCTGAAATTTAAATCAAACCCACTGGAAGGTCGAGGGAAGCTTAAATGGAGGGGGGGGGTGGGGAAGAGGAGAGTGAAGTGCTCCTGGGGAGCAGCAGCTAAACTATATTCTCCCCAACTTTCCTAAGAAACAGGGCAGGTGGGAAGGGCTTTTCCTGAGGGGGGCTCAGAGGCTGCAGTGCTGGTGCCCACAAGCACCATGGGTGGGGGGAACCTGAGAGGACAAGAACAGGGAAAAGAACATCCTGGCTGCCCCACGCTGCTCAGACCGGACAGACCTGACCAAAGAAGGGACAGGAGGTTGTCCTCACAAAGATTCACAAACCCCAGTGCTGACCAATTGTCACTGGGGTTTGCCAAAGCCTTCCCTGTCAGTCAAGAGTGTTTGGAAGAGTCTGAGACCCAGATGAGGGTCAGAAAAAAGGGGGTGGGACTGAACTCCCTGGGCATGTGGGCAGGATGATTTTCTGTTGTTGTATTGTTCATCTTTGTCTTTAATAAATGTTTGAGTGTCTCAATGCTATGTCTAGCCTGGGGTTTCAGCAGCAAGCAGAATTACCTGGATGGGTACAGATGAGCTGGAGAGGTGAGAAAGCCCACAATGTGAATGAATGACCCCCGGATTATCTTGGAACAAAGGCTATCCAAGAATTACAGTCACAAAAATCGTACAGACAATAGACTTGCCAATTACCCACATTAACCCACTCAGGAACGGTAATTTCCTCACAATGACCATGGCTAATTTAACACTGAAACTGGTCATTGTGTCCTGCCCCTGTTAGACTGTGTGATGTCAGGTCAAATATATTTATGCTTGGAGACATCTTTTTTTCTTTTCTTTTCTTTTCTTTTCTTTTTTTTTTTTTGGAGGGGGAAGGCAAGGCAAGGGGTTGAGTGACTTGACCAAGGTCACAAAGCTAAGAAGTGTGTCAAGTGTCTGAGGCCAAATTTGAACTCAAGTCCTCCTGATTCCAGGGTCATTCACTGTGCCACCTAGCTTCCCTGACATCTTTTTTTCTTAATTCACTGAATGCTCATTATTGAGGAGGAGCTGGGGAGTAAGAAAATGTTATTTTTTTATGTTTAGGAACCTTTAAATTCAACAAATCTTTATTATCCCTGTGTCATAGACAAAGTATCTCCTGGACACAAAAGGGGATACAATAATAGAGTCCTGGACTCAAGAACCTGTAATCTAGTTATCAGGGTGGTCTTAGGGTTTTTGGTACCTACCTGAGCACCTGTCTGGTGGGTACTGCACCTCAGAGCTCCAGAAACTTTCAGTATAACCTACTGCCTGAGAGCCTTCCCTGGAATACATATGACGACTCCCCAACTTGGCCCTGGTAGTTGTAGTTCGCTTACCTAGGAAGTGACTAAAGCTCATCCCTATAAAAACCAAAGTTCATGAGCCCCCACTAATATGGTTCTCTTTAATATTCAGTCAGTAAATACAAATGCTCAAAGCAAGGCATTTATTGACTGAGATAGCCTAATAGGAAGAGTAGTTACAAAGCATTTTCCCTGATAAATCTGAGATACATTCTTCCACAAATACACATAACATCAGAGAGAAGAATGGGTAGATGCATCAAGTACAATGGTAGTAAGGCTTGCACACACACACACACACACACACACACACACATACACACACGTGCACACACATGCACAAGCACACACACAGAACACCTGCAGCCTAGGAACTTACACCTCTAGTACTGCAGGGATCCCAATGTGCTTTCTCTTATACTTGCATACACTGCACCCTACTCCAGGCCTGGCACCTCTGCTAGGCAGGTTTGCCCAATCAACCAATTGTTATTAAGCACCCACTATGTGTCAGGCACTGTACAGAATACTGGGGATACAAGAAGAGGAGCTCACGATCTCATTGGGGAGACAATATGCAAAGAAATATATACAAACAAGCTGCATACGAGATCATTAGGAAATAATTAACAGAGGGAGGCACTAAGGAAGCTGGGGAGGCCAGTAGGCAGAGAAGAGGAGACAGAGTGTTCCAGGTGTGAAGGGCAGCCAGAGAGAATGTCCAGAGCTGAGAGATGGAAGGGCTTGTTCATGGACCAGCCAGGAGGCCAGGGTCACTGAATGGGAGAGCAGGGATTGGAGAGCAAGGTGTAAGAAGGCTGGGAAATCGAAGAGGACTAGGTTGTGAAGGGCTGTGAAGAGCAGAGCATTTGGAGACAGTATGGAGCCACTGGAGTTTATTGAGCATGGGGTGTGTGTGACATGGCTGTGCCCAGGCCTCAGGAAAATCACTTTGGTGGCTGAATGAAGCATGCACTGGAGTACAGAGAGATTTGAGGCAGGCAGAACCACCCGCAGGCTCTGGCAGTGGTCCAGGCATGAGGAACTGAAGCTCTGGGCTAGAGTGATGGCAGTATCAGAGCAGAGAAGGGGGCATGTCTGGAGATGTTGCAAAGGTAAAATCAAGGCCATGGTTGGGGCAGCTAGGTGGTGCAGTAAGAGCACCGGCCCCAGAGTCAGGATGACCCGGGATCAGTCCCGGCCTCAGAAAATGAGCACCCACACATAAATAATGACTGGCTGTGTTACCTTGAGCGTTACTTAACCCCAATTGCTTTAAAAAAAAATCAAGGCCATGGCAACAGATTGGATACAGGTGTGACAGTGAGGAGCCAAGGATGGCCCATAGGCTGGGAGCCTGAGAGACTGGGAGGATGCTCCCTGGAAAGCTGGAACTGCCCCCTCTGCAGCTCAACCCCTAATTGGTAGCACCTCCACCATGAGATGCCATGGCCAATGAAGGGCATAGAAAGAGGGACCCACACACACACACCCTTCCCTCACTCTCTGGTGGCCGAACAAAGAAAAAGGCACAGTGATCCTATCTCAAGAGTTGGGTTCTGGGCGGCTAGGTTGTGCCGTGAGCGTCAGCCCTGGAGTCAGAAGTTCCTGAGTTTGGATCCGGCCTCAGACACTTAACGCACACACAAACAAAAACCTGTCTGTGTGACCTTGGGCAAGTTACTTAACCCCAATTGCCCTCCAAAAAGCAACAACAACAACAACAAAAAAAAAAGAGTTGGGTTCTTATTCCACACCTGGCTCTTCTACAGACAGCCACTAGAGCCAGCTGAACCTTAGTGACCAGGTGGCCAGGTGTGCTCTGATTCCAGAATGGAGAACTTCTTCAGATGCCTCAGACAGGAGCAGCAGGTGAGGAGACCTCTTTCTTCGTGCTTCTTTTCAGACATTAACACCTCACTGGCTCTGTTATCTGTCTGTCTTTCTGTAACTACACCAACCTGGGTCAAAAAGCAGACTCAGTGAGAGCCAGCAGTGATCCCAGGTACTTGAGTGAAACAGAATGTGGGCAGTGAAGTCATCTGAAATAAGTCCGGAAAGATGGGCTGAAAGGAGGCCGAGAGAAGTTTTAAAAGCCAAGTGAACACATTGTATCCTGAAGGTGATGGTCAGTCACTACACATTCTCAATGGGGGGAGTACCATGATCAGCCCTGTGCTTTTGGAAGATTATTTTACAAATTAACATTCACATAGCATTTGAAGGTTTGCGAAGCAGTGTGCACATGCTCCCTCCCTGGATCCTCACAATAAACCTGAAAAGTAGATGCTCTTATTGCTTTGAGAGGCTGATGTGGCAAGCCTGGTAAGTGTCTGAGGCAGGAGAGGAGTGGAAGTCCTCAAATCCATGACTGGTGGTCTATCCACCATAGCACCAAGCAGTATGAATAAAAAAGGGAGAGACCCCGGTAGAAGACTAGCATTGAACCAGGGAAGGTGGTGAGGACCTGAATAGGGTGACCTCTGACAGCATGGCCCAAAGTGATGTTGCTGGGGCTCTTAGGGCATTTTTCCATCCCAATGTAGAAGATGCCCTTCAGTCCAACTCTAGCATCTATACCTCCTTGCTGAGGTACAGAAAACACTTTCCTGTCATACACTGATTGAATTCGAATTTACAAGCCTATTTGCCTGGACATATGTTTCATTTTCTCTACAAGACTGTAAACTCCTCTGGAGCAGGGACCCTTTCAAATTTTTCTTTGTATCTTTTCCAATACCAAATACAGCACTGCATATAGTGTGCACTATAATGAATAATATTTTCACAAAGATGCCATGGGATGCTGAAGAATAAGACGCTGCTGCACAAATCTGTGACCAGGAATCTGTCTGACCATAGCTACAAGGAAAGTTTCCTGCTGGAGGATTCTGGAAGATGACAGAGTTGGGCAGAAACTTTCAGCTCTCCAAATTTCCTCCACCAAAAAAAAGACAGACCACGGCCTGGGAGCAGCATAAACAAACATGGGGCAAAGCCCTTGTCCCCCAAGACAATCTGAGAAGACCCCAAGAAAGGCCTGACTTCCAGGGGCCGAGGGTCTGCCTGAGTGAACCGCAAACACCTCCTACCTGACTCCAGCTGCCTGGGGCAGCTGGGCTGAGAAGCCGCCTCGTCTCAAAGACAGTGTGGGGCTCGGATGTCTGAGGAGGAAAAGAGGGACAGCAGGGAACAAGATCATTTGGGGACAGTATGGCTGGTGGCCCTCACTGCGGCCTAGGTGTGGAAAGCAGAGCCCAAGACTGGGCCCCATTAGAGAGCTCAGAAAATAACAGTAAGAAGGACCTGAGGCTTGTATCACAGGACAACTTGATTATGCTAGTAGGATAGAAATGAAATAAAACCAAAATAAATAAAAATGAATAAGCAAAGGAGAAAGAACCCATAGTTACTATGGGAATACAGAAGATCTGGGCTCATATTCAGAGGAAGATGATAGACCTAAAAAAAAAAAAAAACAACCCGCCTTTTTCAATGAGAAAGGACAAATGGTCCTAAGCACAAAAAGAGTTCTTGGGGGTGGCTGGGTGGTGCAGTGAATAGAGCACTGGCCCTGGAGTCAAGAGGACCTGAATTCAAATCTGACCTTAGACACTTAACACTTACTAGCTGTGTGACCTTGGACAAGTCACTTAACTCCAACAGCCCTGCCTTCTCCCTCCAAAAAGTAAAAAAAAACAAAAACAAAAACATCAAAAAATAAAATAAAATAAGAGAGATTGAGGAAGAATTAGAAAAGAAATAAGACAAATCCGATAAATTCAAGAAAATTATGAAAAGAAAGTCAACCAGCTTGAAATAGAGAATCAAAAAACTTAAAACTTATTCTTTTAAAACTAGAATTGGTTAGAGAGAAGCTAATGATATACCAAGACATGAAGGAATCATAAAACATCAAAAGAATGAAAAACAGAAGAGAAAGTGAAACATCTCAAAATAACAACTGGTCTAGAGAACAGATGGAGGAGAAATAATATAAGAATAGTTGTAGTTGGAGTAGCTGAAAATTACAATTAAAAAAAAAGAATCTTGAGACAATATTACAAGAAATTATCAAGGAAATTGCCCTCAAGTTCTAGAACAAGAAGGCAAGGTAGAAATAGGACAAAATCTACTGATCACCACCTGAAAGAGAACCCAGGAGGAAAACTTACAGCAATATCATAGTTAAGCTTCTAAGCTCCCAGGTTAAGGATAAAATATTGAAAGCAACAAGAAAAAAAAACAAATTTAAATATTGGGGAGGTACAACAAAGATTATACAAGACTTAACAACTACTGTGTTGAAGGACCACAGGTCTCAGAATACTATATTCCATAGAACAAAAGAGTTGGGGTTACAATCAAAGGTAACTCACCAAGCAAAATTCAGTATAATCCTGAATGAAAAAAAAGGGACAATTAACAAACTCAAAGACTTTGTTTTTTGTGACAAAAACCCCAGAACTCATGGAAAATTTGACATATAACATCTAGGAGAAATATAAAAGTAAACATTAAGGACCAATTATAAGGGATTCAATAATGTCAAACTGTTTACTTCTTATATGTGAAAATATTAACAATGCTTTTAGGATTGTCATCATTATTTGGGTAGTTTGAAAGAAAAGCTTTAGACTGAGCTGAGTATGATGGGGTGATTCTAAAAAAAACTGTGTAAGGAGAGATAAAAAGGAGTAATTATCTCATACAAATAAGGCATGAAAGGAAAAATTGATGCAGAAGAAGCTAGGAGCGGGGAGGGCAGGTAACACTGGAACCTTACTCTAATCGGGAATGGATGAAAGAGGGAACAATATATACATCTAGAAGGGAATAAAAGTCTTCTAAATTCAGAAAGAAATAAGAGAACATAGGGATAGAGTAGGGGGAGAGGATAAGGGAGGAATTTTTAGAGAGGTAGGTAGGTTAAGGAATTGGAGGGCAAGGTATCAGGAAGAGGTGAGGAGGAATAGGATAAACACAGTGGAAAAAATAGTGAGGAAAAATAAGAAAGAGGAAAATGCACAAGAAGTAATACATACGGACAGTTGGAGCCAAGATGGCAGAGTAGAAACAGCTCATCCAAGCCACTCTGCCCCCAGATTCCCCCCAAATTATGTAAAAGGGGACTCTGAACAACTTCTGGAGCCCCAGCACCCACAGAATAACATAGAGAAGCTAACCTCCCGTTGAGGACAGCCCAGCAGCCCTGCAGGAAGGACCAGCACAGCGCTCTGGGAGCCAGCAGCACACAGAGTGCAGGGAGCCGAGCCAAGCCGAGCAAAGCCCAGATCCCCATGAGCCGAGGTTTTAGCACCAGGGTGGCAGGACCAGCAGCCGGCTGGAGAGACCCCAGAACACCAGCAGCTGTGGTGACTCCAGAATTATCAACATAGACATGCCTAGGACAGAATAAGAGGTTAGTGTCCTATGGACTTTGGGACCAGTATTTGGGAAATGCATCGGCTCCCTCCCCTGGGGGCTAGAAGCCACTGAGGAGACACGCCATTTTGTAGTTTTCAGAGGCAGCTCCAGCCCTTGGCCTGCGAACTGTAGGGAGATCCAGCAATCAGTCTTGGGGGGTAATCACTCTTGCTTTAACCTCCCTGGATCTGGATTGTGATCTAGGGTGGAAGTCGTGGGTGGGTTTACAGCTTGCCAGAAACAGAAGTTGACCCCCACATGTTCAGGACGAAAATTCCTCTATCTGGCCTTAAAGCCATAGTGTGGCAACAAGCCCAAAAGTCAAGTAATTAAGTGGCAACATGCCAAGGCAAAGGAAACAAAATAAACAGAAAAATGCAACCATAGACTCCTATTTTGGGGGCATAGAGCAGGAAAAGGACTGTGAGGTCAGAAGTCCTGCTCCAAAAGCCCCAAGGGAAAACATGAGTGGGTTGCAGGCCAGAGAGGACCTTAAGAAGGACTTTAAAAATCAAATAAGAGAAGTGGAGGAAAAATTGGAAAGAGAAATGAGAAGGATGCAGGAAAAGTATGAAATGAGGGTCAACAGCCTGACTGAGGAAAACAACACCTTAAAAAATAGACTAACTCAAATGGCAAAGGAGGCCCAAAAGGGCAATGAGGAGAAGAATGCCTTAAAAAGTCGAATTTGCCAGATGGAAAAAGAATCTCAAAAGTTCACTGAGGAGATTCATTCCTTCAGAGTTAGACTGGAGCAAATGGAAGCTAATGACTTTATGAGAAATCAAGATGCTGTTAAGCAGATCCAAAGAAATGAAAGAATAGAAGGCAATGTGAAATATCTCATGGGAAAAACCACTGACCTGGAAAATAGATCCAGGAGAGACAATTTAAAAATTATTGGACTACCTGAAAGCCATGATCAAAGAAAGAACCTAGAAATCACCCTTCAAGAAATTCTCAAGGAAAATTGCCCTGATGTTTTAGATCTAGAGGGCAAAATAGAGGTTGAAAGAATCCACTGATCACCTCCTGAAAAAGATCCCAAAAAGAAAACTCCCAGGAATATTATAGCCAGGTTCCAGAATCCCCAGATCAAGGAGAAAATACTACAAGCAGCCAGGAAGAAACAATTTCAATATTGTGGAAACACAATCAGAATAGCCCAGGACCTGGCAGCTTCTACACTGAGGGATCGAAGGGCATGGAATATGATATTCCAGAGGGCAAAAGATCTGGGAATGAACCCAAGGGTCACCTACCCAGCAAAACTGAGTATTTTGTTTCAGGGGAAAATATGGTCATTCAGTGGAATAGAGGACTTTCAAGCATTCTTGAGGAAAAAACCAGAATTGAATAGAAAATTTGACATCCAGACACAAGAAGGAAGAGATGCCTGAGAAGGTAATCAGGGAAAAGAAATCAAAAGGAACTTATCAAAGTTGAACTATTTACATTCCTATATGGAAAAGCAATAACTGTGACTGATTATATCTTTCTCACTATGAAAATAATGGAAGAAGGGTGTGTGGTCATATGAATACATATGTGAATGTGTGTGTATATGGTTACAGTTATATATGGATAGAGGGCATAGGTTGAATTTGTTGGGAAGGGAGAATACTCAAGGGATGAAATTATGAGGTGAGAGAGGAAAGTGGCAAGAGGAGATGGGGAGAGACAGGGTAGGATAAACTATCCCATGTAGAAGAAGCAAGGGGAAGTGGTTGCAAGGGAGGGGGAGAATAGGAAGGCAAAAAAGGCAAAACCACATTTTCATTTAATTTGGTTCAGGGAGAGAATGACATACATACTAAATGGGATATCTCAACCTGCAGCAGAATAGGGGAAAGGGGGATGAGAGGAGGGATGATGGATGGGAGGGCATCCTTGGGGGGAGGGGAGGTTGGAAGTACCCACTATAGAAGAGGGACAGGATCATGTAGGGAATGGACCAGGTGGGGGGTGGGATGAGTGGGAGGGAATTATAAGCAGCCTTGTACAATATATCTACTATGATAATGTTTTGCATAGCTAGACATGTACAACATATACTGAATTACTTATCTCCCCAGAGGGAATGGGTGACAAGGGAGGAAGGAAATGGATCTGAAATTCGAGGTCTTAACATTACATGTTTCAAATATATATAAATACTATTATTAATACTCTTTTGCTTATAATTGGGAGATAAGATGTGCAGGCATTGAGACACAAAGATTCACCTTCCTCTAATGGAAAAGTCGAAGGGGGTATGGGAGAAGGTATGGGAGAGAGCAGATTGGAGGAAGCGATATCTTGTGGGACTGCTATTCTGGGAGGTTGGGTAGGGGAATAACAGGGGGAAAATGATTGTAACTCAAAATCTGGCGGAAATGAATGATGTAAAACAGAAGTTAATAAAGCATTTGTTTAAAAAAAAAGAAGTAATACATACTAGTTTAGAATGTGAATGGAACAAATTTACCCATAAAACAGAAATGAACAGCAGATTAAAAATTTTAAGTCAACAATACGTTGCTTTCAGAAAACATAAAAATAAGAGATACACACAAAGATAAAATAAAGAGCCGGAGTAGAATTTAGTATGTAAAAAAAGCAAAAATAGTAATCAATCTCAGACAAAGTTAAAGTTAAAACAGATTTAATCAAAAGTGAAAAATAGAGAAACTACACTGTGTGTCAGCAATATTATTCAATATTGTCTTAGAGTATTTAAAATGCCTAGACCATATATAATACCTGAGCATATATATGCCAAAACATACATAAGAACTATATGAATGTAAATACCAAACACTTTTTATATAAATAAACTCACATCTAAATAATTGGAGTAATATTTATTGTTCAGGTATAGCTAAAGTCAATATAATTTTTAAATGACAATTTTACCTAACTAATCTATTTATTCAATGTCATACCAATTAAATTATTTTGGAAAAAACTTACTGAGTTAGAAAAAATAACAACAAAGTTTATTTGAAAGAACAAAAGGTCAGAAACTTCAAAGAAACCAGGGGAAAAATATGTAAAGGAAGTAGATCTAGTAGGATCAGACTTTATAAGGCAAGAAAATTGTTAAAGTGTAAAAAAGATAATTTTGATTATTTTAAATTAAAATTTTCTCGTATAAATAAAACCTCGATAGCCAAGCACAGAAGAAATGCAGGAAATTGGGGAAAAGCTTTCATAGACAATCTCTCAGAGAGGATATGATTCAGTTGGAATATTGCTGTGGTGTAAGAAATGAAGAGCTGGTTGATTTAGAAAAATATGGAAGGAATTGAACTTACGAAGGAAGATGCTATCCACCTTTAGAGATACAGATGATAGGAGGAAATAAACCTAGTCTTACATTTATGTGTATAAGTGTATATGTGTATACATGTATATGTTTATAGTTATATATATATATATATATATATATATATATATATATCCATGCTTAATTATAGCCTTCTCTAGGGTGAGGTTGGGGGAGGGAAGGAAAAAATAAAATAAAAAGTGCACAGCAGAGAGCAAAAGAAAACCAACAATGAAGCAAAGAAAAACTGGGTGGCTTTAAAAATAATGTGCTGTATTTATTATCTAGGTTTTCTTGAAATAGAAATTCATTGTTTTACATTGAATCCTTTCTTATGTTCTCCTTTGTACATGGCAATGTTTTTTTTTCCTCTTTTCTCATTTTGTATTTAAGTTAAAATTTTTTAAATTTACATAAAAATAACAAAAGAAAGATTCCAACCCCGATCTAGCCTGGAACTTGAGAGTGGAAGACGGGGAGCCATCCTTGCTTCATAGGAAGATCATCTGGCTGGCTTAGATAAGGGATGAGGATGACCTGGGCACCTGGATAAGGAGCAGGATGAAGGCTCTCTTTCTGATTCTATTTGGGGAGAGATCTCACTGGAATGGTAGCTGGGGTGAAGGTGCCAGGTGATTATTCCCCAGTAAATTGGCCAGCACCATCTCAGCGTGATAAGCTGCCTCTGATATAGATGCTCTTCAAAAGAGGAGAACTCTTCTCTGAGTCTGTTTCATTGAAAAGGATTGACAGAAATGGAGCTCAAGCTTCTGTATACCCTGGGAAGCTTCAGTTACCTAAAAATATGTTCCTTTCCACTGTCAGGACTTAAAGTCAATCAATGATCCATATGTATTCATGACCATTCAGTTCAGTTTCATTCAATTTAAATAAACATTTATTAAGGTCCTACTGTGTGCCAGGCACAAGTGCTAGAAATACAAAACAAAAACAAAAGTCTCTGCCCTCTGCTACTGAGGAGATAAATCAGTCATATAGACAAGTAAATACAAAGTATACACAACTCATTCCAGAAGGGTCAGATGGCTACTTAAGAGGGATGAGGGAAATCAGAAGATGCCTTGTGCATAAGGGAAAATCTGAGCTGTGCTTTGATGCAGTCTGTAAAGTAGAATTAAGGAAACAGTGCATTGCAGGCATGAGTGACCACCTGACAAGGGCACACAAGTGGAGACTGAATGGAGACACAGTGGATAGAGGTCCTGGAGTAGAGAGGACCTGAATTAAAATCTGGTCTTAGACATTTATTAGCTGTGTGACCCTGGGCAAGTTACTTACTCTGAAGAAGAAGGAGAAGGAGAAGGAGAAGGAGAAGGAGAAGAAGAAGAAGAAGAAGAAGAAGAAGAAGAAGAAGAAGAAGAAGAAGAAGAAGATGGTGATGATGGTGATGATGATGATGACTAAGCAAGTAGGTGAAGAGCTGAGAGCAAGAATGTTGTAGAAGAACTAGGGAATCACTGAAGATATCTGAGTAGGAGAGTGACATGATAAGATCTGTATTTTAGGAGTATTCATTTGCCAATAGGTAGAGAATGGATGATGGAGAGACTGGAGGTAGAAAGAACAATTAAGAAGCTATTGCAATAGTCCAAGTGAAGAGTGAAGTTCTGGTCTCCAGTAAAGGCTGTGTGAGTGGAGGAAAAACAGATAGGAGAGATATTATAGGGGTAAATGAACACAATTTAGCAACTAACTGGATATGAGTGGTAAGGGAGATCGAGGCATTAAGGTTGACTCCCAGATTGTAACCTGGGGGACGAGAAGAATGATGGCGCCACCAGAAGGAAGGAAGTTAAGGGAGAATTGGTTTAATTGGAAATAACACGCTTCCTCTCTTGGACTGGTTAAGCTTGAGATGCCTAGAGGACATTCAATCCAGTTAGCAATGTCCAGTTGTTGCTATGAGACTGGAACTTGACAAATAAGCTAGGACTGGATATACAGAGCTGGGAACCATGTGCATCAGATGGTGACTGAGCACATGGGAGCACAGGGGAGATCACCAAGGAGATGTGGCAAGAGAAGAGGGCCCAAGGTGGGTTAACCAGCAGAGCCAGATTCATTTTTCATCTATCATTTTATTTCATTTAATCTTCTGGTCTGGACAAGTGATTTCATCAGCGGGAAGTTCCCGGCTTAGAAACTCCTCCCACTGATTCACATCCCAATGATCAGGAACTGGTCTGTATCCTCCAATCTGAAGAGCTGCCCGAGCCACTGAAGCGCCTTAGCCACAACCACACAACCTGTCTCTGTCAGAGGCAAGACTTGAACCCAAGGCTTCCTGACCTGAGTCTGGCCCTCGATCCACCACACCTCACAGCCTTCTTATTTTTCTTAATAACATGTGAAATGGGTAGCTTAGGCCCGTTTTACAGATAGGGGCACTAAGCTACAAGGAGTCCAAGTCTCTTTTTCATTAAGAGCCAGGTCACTATTAAAGTTCGGTCTTGAACCCCAGTTAGGCTGGTCCCACCAGGCCCTGCTGTGTCATGGTGTTTCCCAGGAGTCTCACAAGTACTTCCCCGCCCCCATCACTACCTGCTTCCACCAAAGCTTCTTTTTGTCCCTTCTTTTTGGGAAGTCACCTAAAGGGCTAGATTGCTTGAATTTACATTCCCCACCATCACAGAGGTCTTGACTGGCCTTCCAGATATGTAAGAAAGTCTGCAGTCTCTACCTTCCAGGAGTACAAGCTCCAAAAAAGATGCAGCCTAGAACTAGGGAACAAGGCCTGAACATTAGGAAGGGAAGGAGCCAGCCACAGAGTTAGACCTTGGTATAATGCCAAAACAGAAGATCCCAACAACAAAGAAACTGAAGCGAATGAGAACACAACAAAATGGGTGAATTCAGCTTGGTGCAGAGGAAGCCTTCACTAGGCTCCCACTTTGGGGTGTTTTTCTAGCACTTTACACTGTGCCTGGCACATAGTAGGACCTTTCTGGGAAGAGGTGGTGAGCTCCTGCTCAGAGCATTGGAACTGTCTCCTGGTGATTGTTTGACCAAGGCCCAGGAGGGAGTGCCTCCTCTGTGACCAAGGACATGGAGGAGAAAAGCCTTTTATTTCTTTCTCTATTGTACCAATGTCCCTTTTCACAGTGCTTTCTCTGCCTTGGACTTCTAGCTGAGGCAGGAGTTAAAGAGAATTTCCCATCTGTCCCTTCCCACCCCGCCTTCTCCAACAGCAATGACAGTACAAGCACATAGCAACTTGAACTGGATGCCTGCCTAGTCAAGCCTCAGTCCCCCACTTTCTTCTGCTGCCTTTTCTTCCCTGAGCACAGGTTCCCAACTAGGGATCCTGAGCAATGGACATATCCAACCTTAGTGGTTGCCTCACAAGCTAAGGGATCCTGAGTTTAAGATTCAGATATCAGTATACTATTGTGGGAATTGTCTCAATGACGTGCTTCTGAAAGAGACAATGGGGTGAGAAAGAGGGATGTGTTGAGAAAAGGGGGAAGGAAGAGGTAGAATGGAGTAAATTATCTCACAGAAAAGAGGCACAAAAGAACTTCTATAGTGGAGGGGAAGATGGGAGGTGATGGGAGACAATACTTGAATATTACTCTCAACAGAATTGGCTCAAATAGGGAATAACATACAAAGTGAGTTAGGTGTGGAAACCTGTATTAAGTTACAAAAAAGTAGGAGGGGAAGGGGGGGTGCTGATAGAAGGGAGGGTGGACTGGGGGAGGTGGAAGTCAGAAGCAAAACACTTTTGAGGAGGGATAGGGTTAAAGGAGAGAGAGACAAAAAAGGATAAACGGGGAAATAAGATGGAGGGAAATACACAGTAAGCATAACTGAAAAATATTTTGTAAGAAGTTTCTCTGATAAAGGTCTCATTTCTCAAATATATAGAGAACTGAGTCAAATTTATAAGAATTCAAGTCATTCCCTAATTTATAAATGGTCAAAGGATATGAACAGGCAGTTTTCAGATGAAGAAATCAAAGCTATCTGTAGTCATAAAAATGTTCTGAATTTCTATTGATTAGAGAAATGCAAATTAAAACAACTCTGAAGTATCATCTCATGCCTATCAGATTGGCTAATATGACAGAAATGAAAAATGACAAATATTGGAAGTGATATGGGGAAAAAAGGGAAACGGAAGTGCTGTTGGTGAAGTTGTGAACTGACCCAACCATCCTAGAAATCAATCTGGAACTATGCCCAAAGGATGACAAAATCGTACATACTTTTCAACCCAGCAATACCACTATTAGGTCTGTATCCCAAAGAGATTTTAAAAGGGAGGGGGGAGGACCTCTTTGTATAAAAGTATTTATAGCAACTCTTTTTGTGGTGGCAAAAAACTAGAAATTGAGGGGACGCCCATCAATTGGGGAATGACTGAACAAGTTGTGGTATATGATTGTGATGGAATACTGTTGTGTTATAAGAAATGACAAGGAAAAAACCTGGGAAGACTCACATGAACTGATGTGAAGTGAAATGAGCAGAACCAGAACACTGTACACAGTAACAACAATATTGTACAATGAGCAACTGTGAAAAGCTTAGTTATTCCAAGCAATACAATGATCTAAGACAATTTCGAAGGACTTCAGATAAAAGATGCTATCCACCTCCAGAGAAAGAACTAATGGAGCCTGAATGAAGATCAAAACATAGTATTTTTAAATTTTCTTTATATTTCTTGGTTTGGTTTTTTTGATCTATGTTTTCTTTCACAACATGACTAATATGGAAATATGTTTTGCCTGACTATACACCTATAACCTATATCATATTGCTTGCTTTCTCTGAGAGGATGGAAAGGAGAGAGGGAGAGATTTTGTAGCTCAAAACTTTAAAAAAATTAATGCTAAAAATTGTTTGTACATATAACTAGAAATGAAATTAAACATTTTTGGGACAAAAAAAGAGACAATAACTATCACTAGAATTATTCTCTAGCTGAAGACTTAAAGAAAGCCATGCCTTGACTGTTCAGGAAATCTGCATGATGAAAGAGGATCAGATATTAGAGTTCCAGAGTGAATGAGAAAACTCTTATAGGTCTCCCAATGTTGTCTTTCCCGTATTTTGGGGGGGATATAATGAATATAATAGGCTGAGGGCTTTATGTCCTTTGTATTTGTCCTTTGAGTCCTTGGAATCTTGGGGTGGGGGGAACGTGCTGGAGGAAATAAGCCAAATGCCCTATGTCTGTGATACCCAATTTGTATACTAAAGAATTTGTCTAAAAGGGACCCACATTTTGAGAAGACCTTAGACGTGAGCTATCCCTCAGCTCTGCTGGAGAGACTTCTCAGAAATTTATCTAGGCTGAATGCAGAACCAGAGAGAGAAAATGATCTCCTGGAAGGTCAGGCCCTTCCAGGATTGACTCTAGGTCCATGGACACCCCCAAACCCTTGCTGGGCCTCCCTCATTCTCCCCTCCTCCAACCCAACCTCCCCATAGTTGCCCCCACACACATCTTTCTCAATCACAGACACAGTTGTCACTTCTTTGCTCAAAAACTTGCCATGATTTCCCAGGGTAAAAAACCAAACTCTTTAGCTGAACATTTGAGACCTCCCATAGTGTTCAGTTAGCATTAATATAGGGAGTCTCAATGACTTCTAGGATCTGCTCCCCTGCCTTTTAAGCCCTGGCTCCAATCCACCTTGGCAGCCTGGCTCCATATTACTCCCTTCACATACTCAATATATAATCCAACCACACTTGGGTTCTTACTATTCATCACATACCAAATTCTACTTCTGGTACTTGCACAGGACTTTGCAAAAGCTGCCCTCCAGGCTAGAACGTCTTCCTTCCTCATCTTTGGATAATGATGATAGTGATGATGATGATGATGATGATGATGATGATGATGATGATGATGGTGACTAGCATTTATATGGCACTTTAAAATTTGCAAGCACTTGACAAATAATATCTCACTTAGTCCTCACAAAAACCCTGAAAGGTAGGTGCCATGATTATCCCCATTTTATAGATAAGGAAATTGAGGCTGAGAAAGCTAAGTAAAATGCCTTGAATGACACAGCTAACAAGTGTCTAAAGGAGGATTTGAATTCAAGTCATCCTTGCCTCTTCCCCCCCCCCACCCCAGCTGCTGTCTCTAGTTCTTGGATGCCTCTTTTCCTCTAAAGATCACTGCAGACACCCCTCTCTACACGAGCCCTTCCCTGTTCTCCTAGATGCCAGTCTTCCCCTGAAATTGCTTTGAATTGATTTTGTGTGTAATTATATGAGCACATATTTCCTCCCCCTCTAGACCCTAAGTCCCTGGAAGGCTGTTTAGCTTCAGTCCTGATGTCCTTGGAGCAGACTTGGTGCAGGTCAGAAGCTTCAGAAACCCTTATGGATCAGCAGGGCTTCAAGGTTTGCAAAGTTTCCAAATTTCACTATCCCTATCTCTACCTATCTAGGTAAAGCAACTTATTATCTCATTAGATAACACAAGGGTAGGAGTCTTGGAGGAGCATCCCCTCTGGAAGGAGAGGCCAAGTTCAGTGACAAGAATATACACTGTGGGATCCAGCCTACCAGCAGCTGTGATCCTGCCTAGAGAGTAACTCATGCATGACTGTGCCACATACCCAGAAATAAACTGTCATAGAAACACCTACTTTAAGTTTGAGACCACTCTCCCCAGGGATCAGTGTGGCAGATGGGAGAATGTGCTCTGCTTTGGGGGAAGGTGAGGTACTGTTTCTGTACTTTTGTTCTTGATTTATCTTTTCAGTAAAAAATCTCATTTAAAAACTAATTTATTTCATTGGTTAGATTATAGTGGGGTGCTAATTGTTGGCAATTGATTGGGGGGAATGCATTGGGATAAGGACTTCATATGACAGCACTAGAAAACTCCACTGAAGGAAGGCTAGGTGGCACAGTGAAGAGAACACCAGCCCTGGGGTCAGGAGGACCTCAGTTCAAATCTGGCCCCAGACACTTAACACAAAACTAGCTGTGTGACCTTGGGCAAGTCACTTAACCCCAATTGCCCTGCCTTTCCCTCTCCAAAAAGCAATAAATAAGTAAATGAATGGATGAATGAATGAAATAACATTAAAAAAAACTCCACTGCCCTTAGGGGTACCCCTAGGACCATGATATTGTAGAGAAAGGTAAAATGTAGCCAACTACACTCTGGGAACCTGACCATGCATGGACTGGGAGAGGAAGTTCAGAGTCCTTAAGGAACATAGCCAGTATTATAGCATGACAATAAAGCTTTTCCACTTGATTTGAAGATGGTTTAAGTCCATGAATTCTTCCTAGACAACACTGTGACACTCCCAATATTTTGGGGAGTTCCCACACCTCATCCCTGTGAAGAGGATTCAACATACCCTGTAGAAAGCCAGGCCCTGTACCTCTAAACATAGGAGAGGTGTGTGTAAAATATTCACTTTGGCCTCAGATGGTCAGAGAAGGTTACACAGAGGGCTATTTGCCTCTCCTCCATATGGAGAGGTTTAGGAGAAAAGGGAACTCCTATGTGACTGACTACCTTGAGGCTAGTAAACATGAGGTCAAGAATTCATTTGTGGTTGTTCTTCAGTTGCTCAGTCTTGTCCAACTCTTTGTGACCCCATGGACCATAGAATACCTGGCCTTTCTATCCTCCACTATCTCTTGAAGTCTGTCTAAGTTCATAACCATTGTTTCCACAGCACCATCTATTCCCTTCTCTTTTTGCCTTCAATCTTTCCCAACATCAGGGTCTTTTCCACTAAGCCTCATCTTCTCATTATGTAGCCAAAGTATTTAAGCTTCAGCTTCAGTATTTGACCTTCCAATGAGTATTCTGAATTAATTTCTTAAGTGTTGCCTGATTTGATCTCCATGCTGTCCAAGGAACTCTCAAGTCTTCTCCAGCACAATTCAAAAGTGTTGAGTGATTCCGTGGGGCTCAGCTTTCCTTATAGCTCAGCTCTCACAGCCATACTTTGCTACTGGAAGAATCCTAACTTTGACCAGACAGACCTTCGTTGGCGAGGTGATGGCTCTGCTTTTCAGAATGCTGTCCAGATTTGCCATGGCTTTCCTTCCAACGAGCGGCTTCTGATTTCATGGCTGCAGTTGCCATCTGCAGCGATCTGACGCTGGCTCCAGTTCTTCTGCCTCCATTTGCCAGGAAGTGATGGGGCCAGTCGCCAAGGCCTGTTCTTGTTGTTGTTGTTAATTTAAGCTTTGCACTCTCTTCTTTCTCCCTCCTTGAGAGGCTCCCAATTCCTCCCTCCTCCAAGTTCCCTATCCACTGAGGTCGCCTCCTGCCAGTCACTCAGATTCCTGGCCATGGCACTGTCTTGGTCCCCCACGTCCTATCAGTTGCCAGATCCTGTGAATTCCAAAAAGCATCTCTCTGCCCTTGACTCAGACCTAAGTCAGTTCTCATTGTCTCTTGCCTAGAGTGATGTGATGCGTCCTGATGAGTCTCCCTGCCTCTAGTTTCTCCCCTCTCCACTATGTCTGCCTTAGGTGCCCGGCTGTCCATGTCTCCTCCCTCTTGCTAAATAATACTCAAAGGCCCCTATGACACTCTGCATGGCATTGAGCATGGCATTCCAATTGGGCACTTGCCTACCTACCTGTCTAGCCTTATTTCACATCACTCCCCTTTATCCGCTCTCTGTTCCATACAACTAGTCTACTAGCTACACCCTGAATTTGGCATTCCTTCCCACCTCTCTGTATTTGCCCAGGCTATCCCTTCTGCCTGGAATGCATTCCCTCCTCATTTCAGAATCCTTCTGGACTTGGCTCAAGGGCAACAGAGCTTCTTCCCCCTCCCCATTTTTACAGTCTCTCCTTCCTCAAATAACTTCCTGTTAGGAGAATATTTCTCCAGGCCTGGCTGTCTTCCTCTAGCACACGTAAGCTCCTTGAAGTCAAGAAGCTGCCTCATTTTTTTTCCCATCAAATCTCCAGAGAATTGTGTTAAATCGCTGTGTGTTGAATTGAAAGAGTTAAATCTTCTTTTGTTTTGATTGCCAGGAGTAACTTTGGTACTTTGTTGCTGCTGTTTTCCTTTAGGCTTCCCTTCCTCAGACTAGGAGTATCTTGGGGGCTTTCTTTTTGGTCCTGGCTGTTGCTTTGAATTAAAGGGCAAGGAGGCCTGGGAGTATCAGGACCCCTGGAATCTGCAGCTGCTGTGACCTTATTCACTTGAAAATTGCTTTGTACTTTTGCTGAGTTTACCTGCTGAAGCTGGTCTGCTGGCTCACCCTGTCCCTTAATTTCATATTTCTAAGTTTAAAATGGCCCCTAAAACCAGGTTCTTTTCTTGTAATGGATTATTTGGGGGTTTTTTTCCCATCAAAATGTTTTAATTAATTGAGTACAGAAGGTCATTTCTCCTTATAGTGTGTGTGTTTGATTTAGATGACTGAAGAACAGATTAAACCAGTGTGTCTGCCCGATCTGCTCACCACTCCTGCAGGCCCTTAGAAGACCACCTAGGAAAATGTATTCAAGAAAAATTAATTTGGCTCTGTGCTGAAAAAGCTCCCTGGAAGCCAACTGGTTGCTCAGCTGCACAGACTTGTTCTTGGCTGACCAAGTGCCCCTCCTAGCCCTCCACTATGCACTCCTCTTTACCACTGGATCCAGGCAGAGTGCCTACACTCAGCACTTTCCACCTCTAAATGGTCTTGTCCTTCAGTCATCTCACCAGATGGCACATGGCCAAGGAGGCATGGTCAGTGGTTTGAGGGATGTGGATGGTAATGGACTTGGAAGCATGAACCATGGCACCATCATCCATCACAAAGGACAAGACTGGGCTTTCTGGGTAGCCACAGGGGGAGACCTGGGTGGAGTGACCCAAGCTCCATGGTCTATCTTTCTACTCTTGGCATAGCCATTTGTCACACAATGACAGAAGCTCCCTAGACCGCCATTCATCAATTGCCATTCCAGTTCTGGTGCTGAACATACACTGTAAGGAGCAAAAAGATTCCCGAACAGTAAGATCCTCAGATGGCTGGCCTTCCTTGGGGTCTACAAGTTGATAGAGAATCATGGATTTTTTGAGCAGGGAGGGGCCTTTGAACCATCTAGGCAAATGACTCATTTTCTAGATGAGGGACCTGAGGCTCCCCAAAAACTGAGAGGATTCTCCCCAGTTTCTGAGCTAGGTTCCCTTCCTATTTTGGAATTGCTTTAGCTCCATGGCCTCAGTTACCATGTCTGCAGAGCATGCTGAAAATGGAGCTGAGGAAAAATGCTGGCTTTGGTTGTCACTGCCTGGGAATTCAGGGATGCCCCTTTGGAAAGTCTGCTGTTTACATGGAGGATTTACATTTCCCCCTGCCTTGTGGACAATATAAATCCTGCCAGTATCTGATCCTGCAACTCCAATTCCACTCATTCATAAAGCCTTCTAGGGCTACTCCAGGCCAAAGTGAGCCCCACCCACACCTTCCCAGAGCTACTTATCAGCTGTAGCGTTTATTTGGCCTCTACATACTTCCTTGTATCTTTTTATATACACGTCTTCCCTATAATAACCATATTTTCTAAACCTCAGATTGGGACCATTGTGACAAAGGATTTCATTCTGATTCCTGTTTCTCAAATTGCTATGATTTTGTGCATATTTCTGTTCATATACAGTATTCAATGTCCATGGGCTTGCTAACTAGAAATTTGATGACTGGTCATGGCCACTGCTGCCCCATTCACTCCAGGACAGTGAGGCTTCATGCACCACATGACTGTGTTCTACACGTGTGACCAGAGAGGAGTCAAGGACTAGCCTTGGGTGGGGTTTCATTGGTATATAGAATTCCTTGATGAGAAAACTCCTTCTCTCAATACATTTCAGCAACTTCCCTGCAATTTGGAATCTTACAGAGACGCCTGGCAGCCACCTATTTACTTTACAAGGAGGAAACTGAGAAGAAGAAAGATTAGGCGACTTACCCAAGGCCAGGAGAAGCTTCCAACTCAGCTTCTCTGGCACTAACCCCATATGCTTTTCTCTACCCCCATGCTGTTTCTCTCTAATAGTAAGAATTTTAGGTCAGAGAGAGAAATCTATTTTAAGCAGGCAGACAATTCCTTGAGAAATTGGATCTAGAGTCCAATAACATATCTGCATAAAAAAAATTATTGAGCAAATGTTTGTTCAATACCTGCTAGATGCAAGATTCTATCATAGCCTTCTTGAGATATACAAGGAAGTCCAAAACACAGTCCCTACCCTCGAGGAGGTTACAATCTAATTGAGGGAAACAAGGCTATTCATTACTGCTAGATTTTCCAATACAGATCGGCTCCAAAGGTTTTGTGCAATTGCACACAATTGTGCAAGAAATCATCAAAATGTCCCCTAAGTTCTATCTGAGTCACTCATAACTGAAGTAATCGAGAAAGTAAATAGTACAATTAAAATGTTGTATAAGATAGAAAATCATATTCTGAAGGAAATGTGATGGCTCATGAATGTACATACACGCAGCCCATAGTACTCATGGCCATGACCAAACCCCTCAGCTTCTTATTCGGGAAAGTCACTTAACCTCTTTTGTCCTCAGTTTCCTCCTCTGTGAAATGAACAGATTGGACTGGATGGCCTCGAAACTCCTTCCAACTTTAAGGTCTATAAACAAGCTGCTAGAAAGCTCTACAACCAGAGCACAAAAATTGCCTCATGAAGGTTCCAATTATAACATACAAAGGAGTTGTCCCCAAAATCTTTCCCATGGGCACTCTGGCATTAGTACTGCTGCTTGATACCTTGGTCCCTGAGAGATCCAAGGCAGGCAAATGGGACAGAGGGCAGTGAGTTAGAATAAAAGCTCAGAAAAATTCAGAAAACCTCAGCTTACATCTCCACTCTCCCACTCCCTGGCTTGGTGACCTCAGACAAATCCCAATCTCTCTGAGCCTCAGTTTCCTCATTTCTAAAAGGGGCAGAATAATAAAAGGCTGTTTGAGGATGAAGAAATGAGATGCCATATGGAAAATATCTTGCAAATATAAAGCACCAAAGAAATGACAACCATTGCAATAAAGCACACCTCTCTCCTCATCTTGGTCAGGTTACTACTAAACATTGGGCTAAGAGGAAAATTCCATAGCCACCTGAAGTCAAAATTCAGCTCAGACAGATCTGGGGGAGCACCGAGGTCTAGCAGTGGACCTCAGCTGTCTGCAGCCACACAGGACAGTGAGGTTCAAGAGCCATCACATGGGGCTACTGGTGGAAATCTCTAGCCAAGAAAACAGCAGAGGGCCAGGGCCCTTCAACTCCCAGCTACATAAAATGGCAGCTGCCTCTCTTTTCACCATATTCACATCCCTACCTCCAGCAGACTGACGGTGAATGCCAGGTATCCCCTCCAGGAAGCTTGAGTAACTATTCCAATCACTATTTGGTAAAGATAAAAACCACCTGCTAACCCTCCCCCTTTTTAAAATGCCTTAATGAAGTGGTTTTTAATATCTCCAGTTTCTCTCATTGGCAGGTGCTGTTCAGAACAGAGGAGTAAGTTGATGTACTTTCCCTTAGGGAGAAGAATGTTACTTGAATGAACCTAAATCCTTGTCAAGTAAAGCAAAACATTCACCCTAAACATGAATTTAGACTGTGTGTGTGCGTGCATGTACACATGTGTGTGCATGTGCATGTGTGTGTGCATGTGTGTAGAAATCACAAGCATTTTGGAATCTGTTTTCCAGGTCTAGAATGCCTATCCATAAGTCTCTTTGTTGTGGTCTATAAAATAATGTACCTGGGTCTCTAGGGATTCTCTGAAAAAAGACATTAAGCATCTCCCTAAGTACTATTCCAAGAAGAGGAGTTCTGTTGCTTGATACCTTGATACATTTTTTCCTACCAAAGTTTAACATTTCATTCAAATTCTTTAAATGCAGGTGTCTGTGGAAAAGGCTGACAATGTGAGTACTGTAATGCTTTTCTATAACTATAATCATATAGCCATTAGCGGTTTCAAAACCCTAGCACAGCTTATCTAAAAAGCCAACAAATGGAAAGTTCAAAACTATTTATGCCATCATGTGTTTAACAGAAGAGTTAAAGCTCACCAGGGTTAAGCAAAGAAAGATAGAAAAAGAAACATATACATACACCACACAGGCACACCCCCCTATACCACATAGGCACACACATACACATAAACACACACCACATAGATACACACACCACTTAGGCACACACACACCCCACATAGGCACACATACACCCCACATAGGCACATATACACCCCACATAGGTACACACACCACATAGACACACACATACCACATAGACACATATACATGCAAACATGCAAGTACACACATAGCCCTTTTTATATGAAAGCTTCCATTTTTAGGTCAATGATACCTGTTGTGTACAACTTCAAAACTCATTTCACAAATCAAAATGTTCCAAATGACCTCATCATGATATCTTACAATGACACAAGATAGCTTGTGAAGGCTCCCATTTCCAGTGCTTCCCTGCCTTTCCCCCTAACCACTGCCTGCATTAAAACAATTTGGGGAAAATAGGCAAGATCTCACCGTGACTCCGAGGCTGAATAAATGCTAAATCAACAGTCAGAGAATGGCCTCATCTTGGAGCTAGGCTTTCATAATAAGCTCAACAGTTTCTAGCCACTGGAAATTTTCATATAAAAATGAACTACGCTGTATGTCTACAATCACTATCATGATACATTTTAACAAAAAAATCCTCTGGTCAGAGATAGTTTTTTTTTTCAAACAAGCTCCTATCAGAAGCACCAAGAAAACACAATTGTTACTGAAAGAACACTAACATAGGAGTAATGTTAACATTAATAATATATTAATAGAATAGCATTAATAACAAGATATAGTCCTACTTTGTACAGATCCAAGTCTTTATGTTACCTTTTTCTACCTTTGGCTTCAGAATTTTCCAGCAACATCCTTTGGTTTATAAATGCTCACCATTGTCCAAAGTTAATCTTTCAAGGTGCCCTCATACACATCCAAAAGGAAACAGCATAGGCCACACTAGGGAGACATTGGATATCGGCTATTGGGTTACCTGCCTGTATCAGGTCATTGTTTCTAGGAGAGAGTCGATCAATTTTTAATCCTTCTCGAGTTCTTGAACGTACATGTAAAGAGGCCCGCCATTGACCTAGATCAACCCCTTGTGTCACAGGAACAGGAATCATGTTATTACCCACGAGAAAGACATTTTTCAGGTATCTTTGAATTGAATGGTTATTGAGTTACAACAGGCCATTTATTCCCTTAACTTCGGATAATGAATATTGAGATTCTGTCCCAAGGACTATAAGAGTGGCTATTGCTTAAATTCAAGACCATAGACTGAGTGAATGAATGTTTCTTGTCTGTATTGCAATAGTCATCTTTATGACATGATACCATTTCAATAATTCATAGTTTTCTTTTGCTGTTCCCTGTTCAACATTAATTCCTACCTCATAATTGGGCAGAAAAAAAGATAGAATTTTCTTATCATATGAATTAATTCAAGTTTCCTAAGATAACATAAAATACAGGGTTGTTGTTTAATTTACTTCTATGCATCTATAAATCAAATTCAGGTTTTCCATGACATGACAATGACATGCCGTCCTTTTGCCAGGATCCTGGAATGTCATTTGTCTCAGCCGGCTGATTTTAATTCACTGAAGGCAATTCTTTTACCATCAGCTATTAGCTCCTCTACACCAATGGTATTAAAGATTGGCTATAGAACCATAGAATTTAGGAGTGGGTAGGTGGCACAGTGAATAGAGCACCGGCCCTGGTGTCAGGAGGACCCAAATTCAAATCTGGCCTCAGATACTTAACACTTAACTAGCTTTGTGACCTTAGGCAAGTCACTTAACCCCAACTGCCCTGCCTACCCCCCTCCAAAAAGCAAAACAAAACAAAAAACCCATAGAATTTGAGAGCTGGGTAGGACCTAGGGGGCCATCTAGTCCAGGACCCATTATTTGATAGGTGAGGAAAATGAGCCCCCAGAGGGGAAATGACTTGTCCAAGGTGGCACAACTATTAAGTGGAATAGCTGGGACTCAAGCCCAGGTCTTCTGACCCCAAGCTGAAGTATACTGAAAGTATACTCTTTATAATTAATCCGTCAATAAGCATGTATTAAATGCCTACTATGTGCCAAGTCACTATGCTGGGTGCTATAGATAGAAGCACAAAGAATGAAACAAATCCTACTCTGAGTGAGCTTACATTCTAATAAGGAGAGAATAAGTACATATACAAATATGTAAATGCAATCATATACCAAGTTATGAAATACCAGGTGTTTTGGAAGGGGTGTGCCACGAGTAGCTTGAATCAGGAAAGGGTTCATGGTACCTGAGCTGCATCTTAAAGGGAGAAAGAGGCCATGAGACAGAAACAAGGAGTGAGTGAATTCCAGGCATGGATGCTGACCAGTAAGAAGGCATGGAAGTGGAAAATGAATTTCATTTGTGAATAACAGAGGCCATTTTGGGTGGATTGCAGATTGTGGGAGAAGGGTTAGTCTAATAAAATTGGTAACAGGCTGGGACCAGACTATGTAGGACTTTACAAGTTAAATCTTGTCCCACATCTGGTTTGTCTAAAATCTGAGTGTGGCCTCTTGTTACTTAATCCAGGACAGAAGGCAGCTGAGCTGTAGTTAAGGAAGGGAGGAGCCACTGCCAATAGCTTCTTCACCTCTGAGTTGGCAGCTAAAAACAGGAGTCCCAGAATCACAGTAGCTCAGTGTGGGAAGTGCCATTCAAGATTAACTGGTCCAATCTATCCCTAAAGAGAAGTTTCCTTTACAACACCATAGGATCAAGGCCTTAGAGCTGGAAGGAACCCTAGAGATTGTCAGGTCCAATCCCTTCATTGTACAGATGAAGAAAATGAAGTCCAGAGAGGGGAAGCAAAGTGCCCAGCATCAGACAGCCAGCAAGTCACCAAGTTGGAATTTGAGCCCAGGTCCCCGTCCAGTCTCTGTTGATTAAGAGCCATTTACTTCCTGAGGGAGCCCATCAGATCTTCTGGATAAACCTGAACCCACCTCTTCATAACTCATCCCCACTTGTGCCTTCGTCTGCCAGGGCCCCAAAGAGTGGCTATCATTCCACAGAGACATCACCCCTGACACTTCAAGTATGACCCACCCTGGTTTTCTCCAGGAGAAACATCTCAAGTGTTTCAATGTCTCCCTTATGCAGAGGCTCCTGTCTTCCCACTATCCTCTTTTAGATAAAATTTAATTTGTGAATGTCCTTCCTAAAATGTAACACTCAGATCAGAATGTAGTGTGCCAGGTGGACACTAGCTGGCCAAAGTGCAATGGCATTATCATATTAACCATATTTTATGGGAAACTCCCTCCAACCATGCAGGTGAACAGTGCCTGGAACTTTAGCAAGGCTCAGTAAATGTTTGTTGATTGGCTGATTGCTGTATGGCTAGAATGGCAACTTGTCTATAACTGGTGGGTTTGGAGCTTTGCCTGGGGCACTGAGAGGTTACTGACTTACCCACACTTACAGAGTTGGAATGGGTCAGAGGCAAGACTTGAATTCAGGTCCTCCCCACTCAGAAGCCATCCCTCTCCCAATTATACCCACCTGCCTCCCTTGCAGGCTCAGATCTCTAGCCACTGCACTATGAGGTGCCTGTTAACTTCTGTGCTATCCCTGTTATTCATTGAATCATATATTAGATGATGCTTTTGATGTTACTTCTGATAGTTTCATTATGTCTTTGTCTATATTCTTCTGGTGTTTTCCCTTCATTCTTCTGCTCTAGGATTTTTTTTTTACAAATGTATCTGCACTCTTCTTTTATTTGCTACTTGCCTTTTTGTGAGGTTTGATGTTCTTGTGAGAATTTCTATCAATTTGGGGGTTTTTTTGAGGTTCCATGCTACCCCCCTGCTTCTCATCCTGCCTTCTCCTGGATGTTCCCTTCAGAGCCTACTTTGTATCATAGTGATTTGTGTAGCTGTTATCTTGGGGGCCAGCCTGGCCATCAGCTCTCTGAGGTCAGAGAACCATCTTCTCTAGCCTTGAATCTTCCTCAACATCTAGGACAGAGCCTGCCAATAAGCCCAATACTTGCTCATTTTAAAAAAAAAAAAGCAATTTAGTAGCTAAAGTCCTACTTGTACACATAAACACAGGCTAAGTGATTGCTAGATGTTCTGCTAGCCCTAAATTCTTGAAATTTGGCTTTATTAAATTGGTACTCAAAGACCCATCCAATTCAGAAATAAATGTGTGCTCAATTCAAAAGGATGGAGATATTAGGCATAACAATAACAATATTTCTCCAGCTCTTGAAGGCTTGCAAAGTACTTTATCCATATGATGGCAATGGCTGCCTCCCAACGACCCTGGGAATAGGAGCCTTTCGAAGTTTAGAGTCCAGGAGCCTGGTGAGCTTAGAGCAACAGAGAGAGTTGGAGACAAGAGGAAAACTGAGTTATGCCTGACTTCAAGTCTGAGAGCCTGCCTAGTCTATTCACTCTGCCACCTCTTTGTCTTTGCTGACCAAAATGTTTTTTTTCCCTTCAAAACATATATGTGTGTATATACACATATATACATACATGCATGCATGCATACATACATACATACACATGGAAGTACTTTAAGCATATTTGGTGATTTGGGACTTCTCATATGTGACGAAGTGGAAGACACACTGACTGACCCAAGTATCTCTCTAGAGAAGTCAAGGACTATTGAGTCTAAAATGAATTCCCTATTGAGTCTATAAGATTTTAGATGTCAATCAACCAATGATATTTTTTAAAAAGGAAAAGGTAAAGACTGTGAGTGATGAAATAATTGCCCAGGAGTAATTAATTTTACTCACTTGGCACTAATGTAATTTAAGAGGGCAGTACCCAGTGTGGTGGAAGAGCCAGGGTCTGTCTGGTGAGCCAGAGTCCAGTGTCTGCACATGAACATTGTACAACCTTGGGTAAATTAGGTCATCTCACCAAGCCCTTATTATATGTCTACAATGTCAAACACATGGTGCTGGGGTCCAGGACACTAAGACAAAAGGTCACAACATCCCTTTCCTGAAAATGCTCACAATATGGCAGCAAGAATAAGGCCCATATACAAATAACTAAAAGTTAGATTCCAACAGGTGCATTATTTACATCAAATGGAAATATGAGATTTCCAGGAGGGAGAGGTTGACTTTTAGCTTCTTGGAGAAAATGTTTTTTTACTTCAGCCTTGAAACAAGGGGATGATATCAATAGATGGAGATGGGAAGGAAGCTCTTGCCAGGTATAAGGTCCCATGTGGGAAGGTGGAAGAAGATAGGCTGGCATCAAGAAATGGCAAGTGGTCCAGATGGCCTGGAGTATAGACTTCACCAAGAAGAATAGTAAGAAATGAAAGGGAGACCAGAGATAGAACACAGAAGGTCTTAAATGCCAGGCATTCTATTCTCTAGGCAATGGAGAGTGATTGACAACATTTTAGGAGACAGTATAGAAATAAAGGCTGAGTTAGAGATGGAGCAGCAATCAGAATGGGGGGCTCCTACAACAGGATCAGTGAGAGGCTACGAGGGCCCTGCGTGTGGAAAGTAGCAGCTGCTGGAATGGCAGGAGGCCAGACACACAGAACTGGAATTGTGACTCATCACCCCACTGGATGTTGTGGAAATAGCAAAAAGAACAAATCTCTCAATAAGCATTGTGTGATGTCCTGGGTTCTAGTTCCTGTCCCACCACTGTGTGACACTGAGAAAATCTCAATTTCTGGGTCTGTTTCCACACCTGCAAAGAGATGAGATTAGAATAAAAACTGCCTTCTAGCTCTAAGCATGATTCTCTGGTCTTAAATTGCTGTCATAAACAGAAACAGGGGAGATTACCTCCAAACTATGTAAAAGGGGACTCTGAACAACTTCTGGAGCCCCGGAACCCACAGAACGACACAGAGAAGCTAACCTCCCGCTGAGGACAGCCCAGCAGCCCTGCAGGAAGGACCAGCACAGCGCTCTGGGAGCCAGCAGCACGCAGCACACAGAGTGCGGGGAGCCAAGCACAGGTCCGGTCTGCCTGAGTCGGCTTTAGCCCCAGGGCAGCAGGGCCAGCAGCCGGCTGGAGGGACCCCAGAACACCAGCATCTGTGGTGATTCCAGAATTATCAACAAAGACATGCCAAGGACAAAGTGAGAGGTGAGTGCCCTATGGACTTTGGGACCAGTATTTGGGGAATGCATCGGCTTCCTCCCCTGGGGGCTAGAAGCCACTGAGGAGAAACGCCATTTTGTAGTTTTCAGAGGCAGCTCCAGCTCCTGGCCTGCGAACTGTAGGGAGATCCAGCAATCAGTCTTGGGGGGTAATCACTCTTGCTTTAACCTCCCTGGATCTGGATTGTGATCTGGGGTGGAGGTTGTGGGTGGGTTTCCAGCTTGCCAGAAATGGAAGTTGTCCCCCAAACGTTCAGGACGAAAATTCCCCTGTCTGGCTGCAGAGCCATAGTGAGGAAACAAGCCCAAAAGTCAAGTAATTAAGTGGCAACATGTCAAGGCAAAGGAAACAAATTAAACAGAAAAATGCAACCTTAGACTCCTACTTTGGGGGCAAAGAGAATCCAAGACTAGAGCGGGAAGGGGACTGTGAGGTCAGAAGTCCTGCTCAAAAAGCCCCAGGGGAAAACATGAGCAGGTTGCAGGCCATAGAGGACCTTAAGAAGGACTTTAAAAATCAAATAAGAGAAGTGGAGGAAAAATTGGGAAGAGAAATGAGAAGGAGGCAGGAAAAGTATGAAATGAGGGTCAACAGCCTGACTGAGGAAAACAACACCTTAAAAAATAGACTAACTCAAATGGCAAAGGAGGCCCAAAAGGGCAATGAGGAGAAGAATGCCTTAAAAAGTCGAATTTGCCAGATGGAAAAAGAATCTCAAAAGTTCACTGAGGAGATTCATTCCTTCAGAGTTAGACTGGAGCAAATGGAAGCTAATGACTTTATGAGAAATCATGATGCTGTTAAGCAGATCCAAACAAATGAAAGATTAGAAGGCAATGTGAAATATCTCATAAACAGAAACAGGGAAAATGGGAGGAGAGGTGAGCATCAGTGTAAAAGGCTAAGTTTGTCATTCTACTTGTGGAAGAGAAAAGTTCACAGTTTTCTGAAAACACAGAATGCTCTTCAAGAGAACCTTACTGAAAAACTTATAAAACAGAGAAGATTAAGGAAGTGGATATGAAAGTTACAGTGCTGAAAATATGCCAGACATTGCTCATAGATAGGGCTGTGCCAAATTGAAGTAAATTGTCTATACCCATAGACATGCTCTACCAATCCAAAGGGTCTCTAGAATAGCTACTCCTAAGATAAAAGTACTGTGGTTCCATATCCAATCAAAGCTATAACTTATGAGCCCCCATGGATGTGCTTATTTTTTCTCTAGTCAGCCAGAAGACACAATGAGTTCAAAAGTAAAGGTATTTCATCAAATGACATTGTCAGAAAATTCACAATAGGAGATTCCTCCCCATGAATGCAGGGTATACCCTGCCAAAAAAGTACACATACCATCTGCAGAGAGAATGAACATTCATGGGGCATGAAAAGGACACATAAGAGGAACAAGTATGGCCAGAGCACACATATTAAGGTACAACTTATACCCTGCCAATGTCTTCTAGTGATGTCACCAACCTGATTTCATAGAACCTGCTCCCTAACACGTGTGGCATCTCTGATGAAGACCTTGCCTTTGGGACCCACTGGTGTTGTGGTGATTGCTTAGCGTAGGCATTGCTCCCTGCTACTTAATAAGTGCTTATTACCCACCTACTCGCTTCCAAGCTTCAGGGAAGTGGACCTTCAGGATCAACCAAGCTATCTGAGTTTCAGTCTGCTACTATCTGGTGGCTAGAATGACTTCCTGATAAAGGCAGGCTGACAGGAATTCTAGGTAGAGTCTTTTAGACCCCTAAAATTTTGGCAGTATAAAAGTTTAGTTTCTCTATATATTATAGATCATTTCCTATCATTATTTCAACATTTTGTGAATATAGCACCATCCTAAGATATTCATGTATAAGGGATATCTAGAGATTAGAGGAATCCTAAGGAGATTTCACAGAATATTATTGCTGAAAGGAACCCAAGGTCATTTAGTCCAGCCCTCTTACTTTACAGATAAAGAAACTGAGGTTTGGAAATTCCAGTGAGTTGACCAAGGTCACACAGATAATTAAGGAAGAGAGTATGATTTCCTGACATGCATCAGGATAACATAACACACAGAAAGGACATTAACATTCTCTAAGTGGCGGAGGTGGCGCCATAGCCTCGAACAGGGGGTTTCAGAAGAGGCGGCTTCTCAGCCATAGTGGGCAAAATGCTAGACTCGGAGGTTCAGTTCCTGCTTCTGATAACGTATGATTTCCATGACCCCACTCACCTCACTTAAACTCTCGGCTCAGAACTCCCTTGGACTTGTCACACTCCTCAGCCTCAATGCTCCTGGATTCCTTAAGGCACATTTGGGTTTCAGCCTGAGTCAAGATCAGTCTTTACCACTAAAGTGTCCCCTCATGTTCCCAATCTTCAATGAGAATGGTACAATGGCAATGAGACCATTTTGGGGGCAGTCTCCACCCATTCTCATCTGAAGCAAATCCTTCCTGAAAATGTAAATAATGCCACTAATAAGTTCTGTGTCTTCACTTGGCCAGATCTGCTTAAGCTGCTTAGACAGGCAGAAAATGAAGAGGCCACTTCAATGAGTTCAGAAAACTGTGTGGGAGAAAAACTAAATTTAGGCAAAGAGAAAGGCCCAAGTATCCCATAGGTGCATATAAAGTGACTGAATTAGTTATTACCAAGAAAGAGCAGGGCAGGAAGAGGAGCAGTTTACAGTTGTCAGGTCATACGATTTAATTCTTCTATTGAATATTTATGCTTTCTTGGAGAGCTTTCCCTAGTGGCATCACAAAATAATTCCCCATGGCTCTAGTTCTTCAGGAGGAAGTCAGTAGATCAAAACCCTGAAAACAGGATGGCACTGGGGGGGATCAGCCCCTGAGAAGATCAGTCTCCAGGCTCCCGTTAGACCTGCCTGGAACACAGCAAGCCCACGACAGCCTCAAGCAGTTCTGTGCTTGGATCCTTGTTTTCGAGGAAGAAGGCCTCCCATCCCAGCCTTTACCAATCCCCAACTCATCCATCAGAAAAAGTCACAAATCCCACCTTTGGGAGGAGGTAACTTAATGGTGCTGTGGGTAGAGAGCTGGCCCTGGCCTTAGGAAGAGCCGCGTTCAAATCTGGCCTCAGACCTTTACTGGCTATGTGACTCTGGGCAAGGTATTCATCTCAGTTTCCTCATCCATAAAATGGGGACCATAACAATAGCGCCTGCTTTCCAGGGTTGTCTTGAGGATAAAATGAGATAACTACTTAGTGCTCCCCCCCCACTCCTCCCCCCCACTCCCCACTAGCTCTCATTATTTCCAGGTCCACTTCCCTCAATGCTAGTGATTTCCTTCTAAGATTACCTTCTAATTATTCTTGCTATAACTATAGTTTATACACAGCTATCGGCACTTTGTCTCATCATTAGACTGTCAGCTCCTCGAGGGCAGAAACTGTGCTTTCACCTCCCTTTGCACCCTCAATGCTTAGCACAGTGCCTGCCACAAAGCGTTCTTACTCAGTCTTCATTTTCTAGGAGGACATCAGAGTCATGTCTCGATTCATGGGTGATTTGGGCTTCAGTGAGGCACAGTCACATAAAGTTTTCAGCTTCACTCTCTTCCCGAGGCATCAAAGTCTAATGACAAGACCAAATTCAGGATGACTAGCATGGCCTGGGGTTAGGCGGGTGACCTTGGCATTTTCATTTCTGACCAGCTCTAAGTGTTGCCCAGCGCCTGCTTCAATCACCTTCACAGCCACTGGAACAAATTCTTCTCAGGTGCCCTTTCCACCAGGGCAAGTTTTCACATGCTTGGGGTAGACACCCCCTAACTCACCAGTGGGTCTGAGGCCTCACCAGCCCAGATGGTTTTACTGGGGTGTGGCTGCTGCACAACCTACAGCTTCTTGGAGTCACAGGTGAAAGTTGAAATAATAAGCATGTAATAAAGGTTTGTTGGCCGCCTGATATAAGGACCAGAATGAGTTTCCCTGAAAAGGATCAACAATGCCATTGTAAAACCCAAGCCCTTACCTCCAACTCTGGGTAAAGAAGCAGCTGTCCCCAAATCATCACCCCAAACACAGACCAGAGAATAAGGGCCTTGAATCTCTTCCTATGGATATCTTAGGGCCCAGCCCCAGGGCCTTAGAAGCAGTGAATTTAAGGCTTGGGAGAGGCACAAAGTGTGCAAGACTTCCCTTGAGGCCATATGGCAAGAAAAGCACTGGAGAAGTCAGAAGACCTGGCCTGAGCAGCTGAGATTCTCTCTATATTGGACTTTGCCCCCTAGCTGGCCGAGGAAGGGAGGCATTTCATAAGGGATTATTCCCTCCCTCCCAGGCTGATACAAGGACTGTGAAGACCCTGTCCGGCTAGGCTTTATCTAAGACTGATGAGGGAAGGTAATAGGTTCTACCAGGGACCCTGATCACTCTCAGTGACCAGAAACCCTGCAATTCAGTCTGGAAAGAATTCACCAGGCTCAAGCAAACTTGGAAGCTGAGATTGTAAAGTTTATTGTTACACTGCACAGCACAGCGGGCAAGAGTTCTTAAGGAACCTGCAAACTTACAAAAATCACAGGTATAGTTTTAAGGAGTCAAGACAGTAAATCAGGTGTCAATTATGCTAGCTAGGTGAGTAAGGGTGGAATTAGGGAGGAGTGAAGGAGTGGTCAGTGCTTAAAGGAACATGCACTTTTAATATCAACTGCATAGGTATTGCCCATAATTCACCAGGAAATAGCCCAAGGAGGGGCTACCTGGAGGTGTGGTTTTAGGCCTGAAATGTCACTAAGTCAGTCAGTGGTCAGGGCCAACTGAGCCCAGTCTGCCACCCATGAATGTCAAGTTTGACAAGATAGATGATGAGAACTAAGGCCAAGGGAGACTCAGTATGGGTATAATTGGCTAAGGAGTTAACCTATAGATAGGGTATTGAAGGATTCATGGTGCAGCTGGCCACTCTACTAAGGGAGATAACATTTGCCTAAACTAAAATGTTTATAGATAGTTTAGAGAAGGAGCTTGTTATTGTTCCAAGCAGAGATAAACAGTTCAATGGGAACGGGCAGAGTTAATGCTCTGAGACTGGGTGGGGGTGGGGAAGTGTGATTTTACAGACATAGATCCCAAAGCACCCCATTTACAAACTGATATTACAGACTGATGTTACAAACATAGATTGATGTTACAAATATATATATCCCAAGCACCCCATCAAGACAGCTCAATGAGATCATCCCCACCCAGTTCTTCAATACCATTATGTTCCTTATTTGAAGTTCAATGACTCTATGGAAACCTTACAAGGCAAGAGGTCACCTTGGTGACTTCAACTGACAAGTTGTGGTTGCTGCAATTGTACTGGTCATGTTTCTACACATAGCAAGGAAAGACTTTTCTCTGTAAGATCGATTTCACTTCCAAATAATAAAGGGCTCAGAAGTCCAGAGTACAATGCAGCTGTTGACAAGTCTCCTCAATCCCTGCTTTGAACTCTTTTTCTTCCCCCATTCAATAAACCCCAGTGGCTCCCTAATACCTGAAGGACCAAATACAAAAACCTCGGGTATTCCAATCCCTCATCCCTTTCCCCCTTCAGTCTTCATATACCTCACCTACACACACACACACACACACACACACACACACACACACACACACACACACACACACACACACACACCATGATCCAGTGATGCTGGCCCCTTTGCTGTTCCTAAAACAAGATGTTCCATCCATCCCCTGTGCCTCCAGTAGAGACCACAGGCAACTCAACTATGTGTTGAGATTGAGTTTGGAATCCTGATTCTAGGACTTACCAGGTGAGTATCCTTGGCCAAGTCACTGCATTTCCCTAGGTCTCAGCTTCTTCCTCTGTAAAATGAGGGGGTTGGATTCAGAAGTGCGTCCCAGCTGGGGCTGCCCCAGGGCCAAGAAATCCATGTTCCTCAGTGACAGAATCGACTAGTCAAGGAGCATTTAGGAAATGCAGGGAGGATGAGAAGCTGCTCATGCCTCTTCCAGGCCCTTCACCAGATTCGCTCCAACCAGCCTTTGTGGTGAGCGGTGCAGGTAAGAGGCCAGCCTTGGAGCAGGGTGTACCTAAGCACAGATTCAGCCTCAGACACTGACTGGCTGGGCAGCATGGGCAAGTCACAGCCTCAGTTTCCTTATGTCTGAAATGGAGGGAGGGTTCAAGGGTCTCAAAGGTGCCTTCCTCATCCTTAAAATGGAAAGAGTAATAGCACCAGCCCTGCTAGGGGTTTTGGAAGGAGATAATCCACATCAGGCACTGGCACCATAGACTTTCTACATAATCCCAATCCCTGGGGATAGAAACCCGATCTGTCATTTCCCTCTGCACGGGGAACTGCCCGATGAGCAAACTCTCTGTATGGCCTTGGTTGGCATCGGCTTGGCAACCGGAACCCGGAGGGGCGGGCTCCAGAGCCGAGGGGCCGGAGGGATCGAGGAGGAGACTCAGAGTCAGCTCTGGGGCCCGTCGGGGACCTCCTAAGGACGGCAGCCTCCCTCACCGCCAGTGCTTGTGATTACTGATCATTGATGACTGATTATTAATTGCTGATTACTGATCACGGGTGCGGCTTGGCACCGATCAGCCCTGCCCTCGGGCGATAACAGGCTGATAAAAAAGCTTCTACCCCGGCCTGGAGGATGCACTTTGCAAACCTTAAAGTGCTCCTAGAAAAGCTGCCTTGCGTCACGAATTCCGGACCCCACTGGGGTTTTCTCGGCAGAGATGTTGCAGCCATTTCCTCCTCCAGCTCATCTGACAGAAGGGGAAACTGAGGCAGGCAGGGTAAAGTGACTCGCCCAGGGTCACACAGCTAGGAAGTGTCTGGGGCCAGCGCTTGCGCACCATGACGCCCCCTCGTGGCCCCATATCTGGTAGAGCCGGGTGTCCTAGTTCTCGGCCTCCGGCTTGGCAGCTGCCCCAGCGGCTTTCATCAGTATTACGTCACTATCATTAAGCTCCGGTTCCGTCACCGTTAGCCCAGTAGAGCCGCGGCCCTGCCCTCTAGGAACTAGCTTTCCCAAGGCCGCGCCCGCCCAGGTAGACTCGGGCTGCAACGGACATGCGCCAGGTGCCTCCTGGGTGACGCGCGCGCACGCCACGCAGGATCCGGCGGCGGAGGACGGGACCGGAAGAGGCCGGACCTCCTCCTCCGCGTGAGCGGGCGCTGCCCGGACTCTGCGTCGGCGTCAGCGGCGTCGGAGGCGGCTGTGCGCCTGCGCGGCGACGCTTATGTCAGAGCCGCTTACGTCATGCCGCGGCCCGGAGGTTTGAATAGGCGGTTCCGCCCCCCTGTTTCCGGTGCCGGGCCGCTGGCTGTGGGGGGGGGGCCGCCAAGATGGAGGCGGCGAGCCGAGCCGGGGCCGAAATGAGCCTGGCGGCGCTGCGGCGCCACGACCCCTACATCACCAGCATCGCCGACCTCACGGGCCAGGTCGCGCTCTACACCTTCAGCCCCGAGGCCAACCAGTGGGTGAGTGCGGCCCTCGGGCCTGCCGCCGTGGCCGCTGCGCCCATTCCGCGGACAGGGAGACTGAGGCCCGTCTGGCCGGGCCGCGAGCGCGCCGGGCCCTGCCCGCCCCAGGCTGGGCCTGTTTCCTCAACTGTCAGACGACGCAGCCCCTGGCGCACACAGCAGGCGCCACGTCAATGCTGCTTGAAGGGCCAGCGCGGATGAAACGCCTGCTATATGCCCAGCACCGCATCCGAGCCCGCCTGGGGCCTGGGTTCAAGTCCTGCCGCGGTGACCCAGGCCAGCCGTTTCGTAGAGCGTGCTTTCCTCCCTCTGTGTCTCAGTTTCCCCCTCTAAAACGGGGGGGAGGGAGTCCTGAGCGGATGGCCGCAGCCCCCCTCCTATAACGAAATGTTGCTCTGGGTTGGGGAGTTGGGGGGACCTGCCCCTCCCCCCAGACCTCGGTTAAAGGCGTCCACTGATTGGGTGGCGGATTGGCAGCGTGCCCGACACACTCGGTATCGCGACAGAGAGCCGACAATGACCTCCCGGCTCGCGTCTGCAGGTTGAGGGTCACAGCGCTGGGCACGTGGCCACTGCCCCCCTCCGGGAACGCGGTCCCACATACTGCGGGGCTGCCCGGCCTCAGTTTCCCCCTCTGTGGGCCCTTTAGGGTCTGCTCCAGATCGAGATGACGCCCCCGGGGGCCGCCTTTTTGTTGGCTCGGGTTCTGGCTGGAGCTTAGGAGGAAGGGTCCGAGGTGGGATTTGAACCCAGGACCGGCTTCTCCCCCTTTCTAAGGAAGGAGGGCGCCTGCCCTCGGACCTCCCGAGCTTCCCAGGAGGACCCAGGCTTGGTTCCCGCCAGGTCGGGGTGCCTCCGAGGTCCTTTGGCCCAAAAAAGGGAGGATGGAGCCTCATTCCAGAGTGTGCCCTGGCTGGTGGTGAGGGCGATGCCTACCTAGAGGCTGGGCCCCCAGCCCCCTCCTGAGCCCCCGGCTCCCTGGCCCCGGACTCACTGCTTTACCAGGATTTTGGTTTTGTCTCTTAATTGGAAGTGGAGGAGGGAGAGAACTTGTTCAGTAAGCAAATGAAAAGACGATGAAAATTATTTTTTAACCTATTTGGGTTCTTCCTTCCCCCAGAAATGCTGGTGGTTTTTCAAGGTCCAAAGCTGCTCTTAAACTTGCCTGAGTTTCTGCTCAGCTGATTGTATCTGTCACTTAAGGCCTTGTCACCATCTAACAAGGTTTTACCCGGATTTTTTGTTTCACTAAATGGCTTTTTAACCTCCTTCCACTGGTTCTGTCTCCTCTGTTTCCTCTGTGTGTTTTGCCAGGGATACAGTATTCCGCTTCTTATAAGTGTATCTCCTCTCGTCTGCTGGAAGCCTGGGACCCTGGCTTGACTGTGTTGTTTGTGGTGGCTGAGATTGCCAGATGTAGCCATCCTGCTTCCTTTCCTGGTCTGCACAAGTTAGAATGTCTGCATTTACTAAACTCTGTGCAGAATCACAAGCAAAGCTTGGTTTCCAGGTGGAGGTGGCCTGTGGCTCTTGGGATAGCTAGCTCCCCCCTCACTTTTATTTCCCTAGATGCCTAGTAGCTAAAATTTAAGTGGTGAAGTTGCTTAGATAGTGAGAAATTTTTTTTTTACCAATTCCAGCTGCTTTTGTAAACTCCTGGTGTTTCTCCATGGCTTGGTTTTTGTTCATTGGTTTCAGTCGTGTCTGACTCTTTGTGGCATTTGGGGTTTTCTTGGCACGGATTCTGGAGCGATTTGTCATTTCCTGTCCAGTTAATTTTACAGATGAAGAACTACAGGTTAAGTGACTTGCTTAGGGTCACACAGCTAGTAAGTGTCTGAGGCCAGATTTGAGCTCAGAAAAATGAGTTTTCCTGATTCTGTGGCTAGGAGGCATCGAATGATTTGGAGAACACTTCCCAAAGGGCAGAATAGCACCTTGGTACCGGTGAAAGGTAATGAAGGCCAAGTGGCATTAGAGACCCCAAAAGGAAGAGCTATTTGTGTGGGAGAGTATGGAGAGTCTGAGGGAAGGTAGGCCTAGGGAGTGTCTCAGGGAGGGCCCATTGCAATAAAAATAGCCTGCTTCCTCTGGGAAAAATTGAAGATGTTGCCTGCTGTTCTGAGAGAGTTGATCTGGTGCGTTTTTTCTTGTCTCAACTTAAATTTTTTAAGGATTTCTGGCCTAAAGAAGGAAAATGGAAAAAAGACCAAATCCCTAAACAAACTGTTAGATTTCCATTCGTATGTATATGCCTATAAGAAATCAAGGAGATCCCTTAAAAATCCAACTGACTTCTTTTCATACAAATATACACACAATGACTTTTGACCACTTTACCGTACTTGTCTCCAAACTAATCTCTTTTCTAGGAAGCAAAGATGGTAAAGAATAGTGGGTTTTCAATAAAGACGGATCTTATTAGGAGTAAAATGTCGTGAAATTTCCATTTTGATTACAACTCATATTTATATGGCAGTTTGAAGTTTTCAGAGTGCTTTCCTGACCAAAGCCTTACAGGGCCCAATAGTGGTTTGATGCAGCTGACAAGTGGGCTGGGCTCTGAGGCCCAGGAGTGAGGCCAGACAGGTCCTTGGCCTCCTGCTGCTTTCTCTGTAAAGTCAGGAAATCAACTCTGGCCTAAGTCCTTTGGTCTTGCTATGAAGAAGCTAAGAGCCTGGGAGGATGGGGCAAATGAGTGCCTGAGGCTGGATTTACAGTTCCAGTGTTCTAAGCACGACATACTGACTGCCTGGAAATTTGTGAACATTTTTGTTTTTTAAAAACACATCTTAATGTGTTTATCACAACCAGAAATTACAAACAAAAGAACAAAACAAAAGAAATTGCCCCCAGTATAGAAGCCAGCATTCCCTTCTTCCTGCCAACTTTGGTAAACATTGAAAAGGGAAGACACTCCAGGAGCAAACTAAAGCAGCAAGCCGGGGAATCTGGCTTTAGCCTCTTGTCTAATTAGGAATAAAAGAGCTTCTACTCCAAGTTTGCTCCCTTTAAAAAGAAAGCATCCTGTGGAGAGTCAGGGAGGTGGCTAGGACCTTCCACAATTACTGTTCCACTGGTAAAATGACAAGCTGGCCACTTAAAGGGAGGTTATGGAAGTAAAATGAACTGAATCTAACTTTGTCCTTGTCTTCATTGCAGGAGAAAACTGACATAGAAGGGACCTTATTTGTATACCGAAGGTAAGATTTTTAACGTGCCAGACCTCAAGTTTGTTTGCCTTTTTAAGTTTGCTGATGGTGACGGGAATGACCGGGAAGATGCTCAGGTTTTCCTCCCTTTGGTTCCTTCTGTATTTGTTGCCTTATTCTGCCCTATGCTGCATCGTCAAAGGAAAAAGACTAAACACAACTAGAAGGTGCAGGCCCACCAAGGCCCAGCACACCCCTGCTGACTTCAGTATTGCAGAATTAGAGTTGTAAAAGAAGTCAGTATTTTGCTATGTTTTCAAGTGGGCAAATCAGTGAGAAGAAATCACTCTCGTGGTCTTCCAGCAGGCTTATTTCCTTTTTCTTCATATTCATTCCTTCATTTTTCCCTCTTTGAAACATGCTGAGTCAGTATATGTGATGTACATGTTATTTGTCTGGTTTTGTCCTAGTTTGGTTTAAGTGCCTCAGAGGAAATACAGGCTGCTTCCCAATTTGGGGACCACCTGCCGTGGGTTACCCGGAATGGTCTGGATTGGTGGTATTGCTCTGGCCAGATCAGAAATGTTTGGCTTTCCCCAAAAGCCTTAATGTGGTTGCAAAGATCCCTAGTCCCAAAGTGGCCTTGACATACCTTTAACCTTAAAGTCACTGTTTAACTGCAGTGTGTGTGCCTCAGCAGAGCCAGTCAGGGCTCCTGCTTAGAGCATTCCCATCACAGGCTCACTTTCCTGCTTAGTCCTTCAGGCACAATCCAGTCATCTTTATCTCCACTTCATGGGAAGATGTGCCGCATTATAAATCCTGATGTTATTATGATGGTTGCTTGTAGTAATGCCAAATTCAGCAGAAAATAGATCTGCCTTGGGACCTTTTATTGCCATGTTGTCTCCTGAGGATATTGCCACTATAAGGCCTCAGGCTGTGGGTCTTAGGCCATAGGACCAGGTTGATGAGAATCCCTTTTGGAAGGTGAAGCCTGTTGTCCTCATGTTCCTCACCCTGGCTACAGTGGACAGTCATTGCTAGGTGATTCTGCATAACATGCTTGTGTAGTCATTGGAATGGAAATGAAAGGGGGGGTATTTCTGCAGTTTGAACAAAAACCCAATGCCCCCGGATCAGATGGCTTTTTGTTTCCATTAAATCTAAGGTCAGCTTCACCTTTCCATGGTTTCACGATTGTGAATCGGCTGAATATGACAAACCTCGTGGAACCAGTGAACAAAGATTTGGAATTCCAGCTCCATGAACCATTTCTTCTCTACAGAAATGCCAGCCGTGAGTACCAGCAGTCCTGGATTCCAGTGATATTTGATGGAATGACATTGTCTTTGGGGGGGCCAGGTATTAGGGGTGTTTCAGTAGTGACCTATAGCATTTGTGTTCGAAGCCAGCGACAGCACAGTGCAAAGTCTGGTGGGTGGGGTGAGCCCTTTATGGCTGGAGGAGGAGGGCAGGCTACAGGGCTTTATAAATCTCCATATACTCTTAATTCTGGAGCTCAATCAGATATCTTCCCCCTGGAGTGGCATTCAGGGGACTCTCATTCTGAGCATGCACTGGGTAATGATTTCTGATTTCCTGCAGCCCAAACTTGGTAAAGCACAGAATTTAATCTAGACAGAAAGAGATGCCACTGTCTACACCCAGGCGGGGGTTTTTCTAAACATGCTGTAGAAACCTGTAGCAAAGGATGTCTTTTCTCCCTGTGCCCCTACTGTGTTAGCTCCCCATTGCTTTTGTGGGGAAAAAAGTCTCCTCCCAGAATTGGCCCTTCCCAGCACCCTCCAAGGCTGCTGTCTGCATTTCCCACAACCAAGGCCTTCTTTGAAACAGGCTCAGAGACAGGATTCTCCTGACTCCTTCTCTTTGCTGAGGGCATATTAGAAAGCCAAGCAGAATTGGTGTGTCTCACTCGTACCCTCCCTTGATGTAGTAGCACGTTGGCCCTTCTTTGTGCTGTGAAAGGCACTCTGAAAAGATGACTCAAAGATCTTGAGGTGGGTAGCTTTAAGCCTGGGAGCTCTGGGAGAGGCTGTCATAACTGGTTCAGGGGAGTGTCTTCAGTGCTAGAAATGATGCCCTTTGGGTGCCTTAAAGGAAAGGAAGCTCCAGATACTGGAGAAAGTCCTGGGCTGGCCTCAGGAGGCCTGGGGCTGCCCAGTCTCTGCTCTGCCCCTGGATTCCTGTGAGACATGAGGTCACACTGCCTTCTGTGGGCATAGAATCCCACTGCCCCCACTCTGGGATGGCCTCCTGGGATGAGTCATTCTCTTTAGACGGCTCTTGATGGTCAGGAAATCTCCATATGCTGCCAGAAGTCCAGCTAGTGATGGCTTCTCCCTGCCGCTTCTGGCCTGACCCACAGACCTTCTTTTGCAGGAGCCTTCCCAGCCCCTGTGTGCTAGGTCCTTTCCCTTCCCTCTGAGACAGCTCTCAAGCTGTCTTGTCTCATTGTCTGCGTGTTGTCTCCCCCATCAGACTGTGAGCTCCTTGAGGGCAAAGGCTGTTTTTGCCTTTCTTTGTTTCCCCAGCCTTTAGCGCAGTGTCTGGCACATAGTAGGTACTACATAAAGGCTTGTTGACCGACTGACTCAAATAAGACAAGGCTAATTCCCCTTCCCGTCCCTGAGGCCTGCTGTCATGGCCCCTTGCCCCACCGTTTCCTCCAAGCGATCCTCCTCTAGCGTTATCTCCCGTCCCCTCCCTCATCATCTCACCAGCCTGCTTCTGGGCTCACAAGCTCATTGGTGTCCTTTGTAAATGTTGTTCCCAGAATCAAACCCAGTCCTTGCGGTGCACAGAGGAGGCCAAGGGTCCACCCCGATCTGTGTCCCCGGCTTCATTCTCAGCACCTTCGTGATCTCTTTTTGCAGTATTCTGGTGCGTTAGCTTTTTTTCTGGAGTGTCAGACTAGGTGTCTGACAGCCAGGGGGTCTTCTCTGTGACCGACTACCTCACCTCGCCCCCTCCCGGCTTATCCTCGTGTCTTTGACTTCTGTGTGTGAAATGTTGGACTTTACACTGATCCTCATTACTGTGGATCATGGTCAGTGTGGCCCCTCTTGGGTTCCCCCGTCTGTTGTGCTCACTACGTGTGTCCCCTTTGACTTGTCTGTATGTCTGATCGCTGGGGCATTGCAGGCTTCCTTCAAGTCACCTTGCTTCCTTATCTGGCTTTGGCAAAGGTTTTTACAGGCATGGCCTCATTGGATTCTCACCACAAGGCCACAGAGAAGCTCCTGCCAGTGTTCTCACCCCCTCTTTACACTTGAAGCTGAGACTCAGAGACTTGCCATGGGGTGCATAGATGAGTGTCAGCCGCAGGATCTGAGTGGAGACTTCTTTCTGCTCTGCCTTGTCTTTCTCACTGCCTCAACTTCTCCCACCCCATTTTTTACTCAGTTCTTTCAAGTTGTAAATAAATATTTTATTGGTGTTATTTTTTGTCACTTTCTCTACCCAATGACTTGTCCCCACCCCCAACTCATCTGTGTAACATAAAGAGTCCACAAGCAAAATAAAGGAGTGTTTAGGCCATCTCCCTTCTCACAGTCTCAGTTCCTCCTGGACTAGATATCACTCCTTAATTGAAGCTGTTTCTCTAAGGTCACCAGCTACCTTTTAGAAACCAAGTTTGAAATCTCAGGCTCTTCTTGGTCCTCCTCCTCCTCACTGACCTCTCTGTAACCAAATCTGGCAACCACCTCTCCTTCTCTTTCTCTCTCTCTCCCTGCCAGGTTTCTATGGTGCTGCTCTCTCCTGGTTCTCCTCTTAGTGATCTGACTACTTCTCCTTTGCTGGATCATCAGCCTTTTCTTGTTCCTAAACCCTGGGTGTCCCTTGGAGCTCTGCCCAGGCCCTTTCTGTCTCCACACCCCTCCCTTGGTGAGCTCACCTGTCACCCTGGGCTCAGTTATCACTAGGCTAAATGACTCCCAGTTCTCCCTTTTCTCTTCTGAGCTCTAGTGCTGTGTCACCAACCACCTGTTGTAGATTTCTAGCATCCCATCCCATCTCTTGGGCATCTCAAGCTCATTAACTCTGTGTGCATTGTCCTCCCCCTAAACCCAGCTTCCCTTCAGACTGATATTTCTCTTTAGGACACTGTCCTCCTTCCATTTATCCAGATTTGCTGCCTGAGAGTCAGCCTTGGGTCTTTCTTTGCCCTCTCTCTTATCCAAGAAGCTGATTCTTATTACTTCTGCTTCCACAATCTCTCTCAAATTCATCCCCTCATGGGATCATGGACTTAGAGTTGTTAGGAACCTTAGAGAAAAGGAAATTGAGATGAAGGGACGTGCCCAGTATCACACAGCTCTTAAGCGTCTGAAGTAATATTTGACCCCAGCATCCTGTGCCTGATAGCTTCCCTTGCCCACTCCCCAGGTCATTTCTCTACTTGCAGCCACTGCTTCATTCAGGCTTTCATTCCTTCCATGCACTGTACAGTTGGCTCCCAGCTGGATGGCTGATTCTAGTCTCCCTTCTTCATCCCTTCCTTAACATAGCTACTAAAGTAATCTTGCTACTGCAGCAGAAGTCTGGCCATGCCACTTCCCTGCTCAGGAATCTTTGGCAGCTGCCTATTGCCTTTAGGATGAAATACAAAGTCCTCAGGTTGGCACCAACCCACCTTCACAGGCTTAGTTCCTGCCCTTCACAAATTCTGTGCCCTATCTTATCTGGCCTCCTTCCAGCCTGGAGCACATAAACTCTTTCCCTTGTAAATCCCATTGCTGCCATCTCCTCCTGGAAGACTCTGCTATCCCCCTTAGTTATTTGTAACTGCTCCTGACTCAGACCATCATGTGGTTGTATTGAAATACATATTCCTGCTGGAGAAAATAGCTCTATTAGGAAGAGAATCTCTTTGGGGGAAAGAACTTTTCTTTGCTTTTAGTAGGCTTGTTAGATCAAAGAAGAGGAGGGTTGATATCATTGAGATCTATATTGTCTTTATTTTCCAATATTAGGAATCTATAATCATCAAAGCTTGCTAAAAGTTATACATTTTGTTGTATTCTATTCCAAGCTTTACTTTTACATTTCTAGATAGAAAAGAGTGAATCTCTTTGCTTCTCAGTGACTTCATCTGTTGAGAGAATCAGCCTGACCTTTGCCTCATTGATAATTCATAGTGTAGGTAAATTTGGAAAAAAAACAACCTTTCATGCTTTCGAAAAGCAGATGGGTGTCTGTATTAATAACTGTTCACTTGGATGTTGAGTGGGAAATATTAGTATACAGTGATTTAGACCCAGATTTGTAAAGAGGTAAAATTGTGCAGATCTGTGATCTTACTGAATAGTAATTGTCGGTCCTGATTATTTCTTAATATTAGTCATCACCCAAGATTTATGGTAAGTGACTGGCTATTGAAATTAGTAAGGGCCCACAGATATAATGGGATGGTAATGGACGTGATGCTCTAGGCTTTCCTTTATGAAAGCCCTCATTCAGGTGGGAGAAAGAGTCCAGGGCTCCATGTTGCCAAGGGGGCCTAGGAAGGTAGAGCCATGTCATCTCTCAGATTCCCTGCTCCTTAAGAACTCAGTCTATTCTGGAAACAGGGAGCCAGGGCAGCATGCACCCCAGGAGAAAGACAGCAGAGGAGACCTGGGAGGGGTGGGCCTATGAGTACACTCTGAAAAGCACGAGGTCTGAGATGAGATGTTTCAGATGGAGGTCAGGTGGGCACTTAGCACTTTGGTGTTCGATGACCTTGTGTCCCATCCCATTTCACTGGTGTTCTGACTTCCTGTCCTTCCTTGAAGGCTGCTCACCAGCCAACCACACCTTCTTATCCCAGGTGCTGATTGTCTATCTTTATAAAAATCCACCCCCGCCCCAACATTTTGTGGATACTAGGGCCACCCTCGGGCTGTCCAGCCCTCACTTTCTGTCCTTGCTCTGTGGGTGTCGAGGCCTGTCCAAGATGCTGCCACTCTGGCTGCCTCAAGGCTCTCCCTCACCACCCCAAGGTCGGGGACTCTTCCAAGACAGTGTTCAGATGATGGGGGGTTGTGTATACAGGAAGGAGAAACATTGTACTCAGATGAGAACAAAATACCTAGAAAGGTTTAAGGGAAAAGTATATAAGGAAATAATTTGAGATAGCCAGGCTTGTTACCATGATATAGGAAATCTTTTCCATTTCCGAGTTTTATCAACAGAACTGTGTATTGAGAAAGAGCTGAAATGTGTGTCCTCATAGATTTTGTCCTACTGTCTTCTTTGTAGGTCCTGAGCCCCTCAACTTCTCTCCTCCAGGCCACTTCTATGAGACATGACCCCTCTGCTGCATTTAACACTGGCACCCTTTCTCCTCCTAAATATGTCCAGTCTCCTGTCTGACACTCTGTCTTCTTCACTGGCACCACCTCCTCCTCCGCCAATTAAGGTTGCTTCCCCAGGCTTGTCCTGGACCCTCTCCAAATCTTCTCTCACTTGGTGACCCCATCAGCCCCAGGGCTTTGTTAATCATTTTGGTGCAGATGACCCACAGATCTATATATGTAGCCCCATTCTCTCTTGGGCCGCCAACTGTCTGTCAGACATCTCAGATGCACATCCAGGGGACATCTCAGACTCGTCAAGGCCCAAACAGAGCCCCCTCCTCTTTCCCCTCAAGCCCTTCCCTCTACTGAACTTTCCCACTTGTACTGAAGGCATCACCACCTTGGGGTCATTCTCACTCATTCTCCATATCAGTCAAGAGCCAAGTCTTGTTGCTTTTACCTCTAGCTTCTCTTGTCTGTTCCATCTCACCTTCTGCAGTCAGGCCCTCATCCCTCCTCTTTGCTCTCCCTGCCCCAAGTCTTTCTTCACACTACTTTTCTGCCACAAAGCCATGGAAGCGCTCCCACTCAAACACAGATCTGCCTGTGACACTCTCCTGTTCAGTCCACTCTTGGGATTCCATGTGATCTCTCTTTTGCCATTGAGTCGTTTCAGTCGTGTCTGACTCTCCATGACCCCATTTGGAGTTTTTTTGACAAAGATTCTAAACTTGCCATTTCCTTCTCCAGCTCATTTTAGAGATGAGGAAACTGAGGCAAACAAGGTTCAGGGTCACACAGATAGTAAGTGTCTGAGGCACACAAAATGACATTCTCTTCCTGGGATTTGACTGAGAGCCCTGGAAGGAACCATAGTGATCATCTGGTCTAACCCCCTTATTTTATGGATAAAGAAACAGTCCCTGAATAGTCTGTGAATTGTCTAGGGTCTTATCACTCCTATGAGACAGCACCAGAGCAGTCCCAGGTCTTCAGCCACCCACAGGTTCAGCCTTCCAGCCTCCTTGAATAGTTCAGTTCCCAGTAGGAAAACCATTATTTTGTCAAACTTGGTCTGTTTTCCCTTGGTGTTTTAAATAGATAGGATATAATTTGTTGGAAACAATTGGTGCTTTATCTCTGACAAACCAATTTCCATCCTTGTGTTAAGACAGACTTACATCTTGACTGATTAAAAGCCACTTGCTGTTTAGGTCTATCCTGGTTATGGTTTATTAGATTTTTGTTACTTGCCCCCATCTGTTCCTGAATGTCACTCTCTACATTTTGAACTGTGTTTTAGAGTCAGCATTTAAATATATACATGCATATATGTATATGTGAAGAGAGACTTTTCCATCCTTTCCAAAAGAAAAGCCGCCCCCCTTTCTGTCACAGAAAATCAACAGACTTCCAAGAGCTCTCCATTAACACTCAAAGGCTTTGTGGGCAGAAGTGAGATTTGGCATTCCCTGGATAAAATGTTTACTTCTGGATAGCTTCTTATTATGACCTTAGCATATTGATCTTTAGCTAATTTTGCAGAAGAAAATCAGAAGCTAAAACAAATAAAATGGAAATCTCATTAAAACTTACCTTCAGAAGCTGGTATGAAGAGTGCCTCCATTTCCATTTCACTCACAACTTTTCCTTTGTATCTGAGATCTGGCTTCCAATGGAGAGGGTTTGTAATCCAAATTAGATCCTCAGTGGGGTTAGGGACACTCATTTACCTGGTGTTGAAAATGCAGGTGCCGACTGCTGGAAAGCTTCTCCAGAAGGGCCACGAAATGGTGCTTCTTGCTTCCTGGCTTGTCCTTTCCTAGTTCAAGGGCAGGACAGTCAGAAGTGCAGAGACAAGGGGCAGGCTGTGGTGTGGGCAGGAATGTCCAGACTGAAGGGCAGCACAAGCTGCTGCTGAGTTTCCTCAGGCTCGGGTGTGAGCTCTGTGGTCCTCGGGTCAGGTCTTAAGAGCAAAAAAGGAAAGCCAAGCTGTGGAATTGTCACCCCGGTAAGGTGTTAGGAGAGAGTCTCTTAAGCCCGAAGGAGGGCCGCCCTCCATCAGCAGCAGACCCACTGATGTTGTCTGGCTGGCTCTTTGATCAGCGAAGGAGACTGCTGTGTGGCAGCTGCATTAGTCCAGCCTTCGGGGCCAAGATAAGGCAGGATTTTGGCGGTGGTCACCACCATTTGTGGGAAGATGGGAAAGCACCGTCAGCACGTGAGGGTCACTGAGCCCTGGCTGGGGGGGTGCTATCAGATGTTGCTACTGGTTTATTGTAAGAAGGACTTCTTGAATCCCTACTTTGTTATCTCTGAATTCATTACCATTTCAAACTATTAAAAGTACATCCTCTTCCTTATTTCCCACCAACAATTCTTGATCCTTTCGAGCAGGGTTCTTAACCTTTTTTGGTGTCATGCCCCCCTTTGGCAATCTGGTGAAACCTGTGGACTCTTCTCAGAATCATGTTCTTAAATGAATGAAATAGAATACATAGGGTTACAAAGGAAAGCCACTTCTCTTGAAATATAGTGAATAAAATCTGTGAGCACAAGTCCACAGACACCAAGGTAAGATGCCTCCTTTAGGGAGATTCATGGCATTTTATTTGAGTTTTATTCCTTTTGAATTTGCTGTTTTGTTTAGAGCCTGTCAAGCCTAGTCTTTGTACTTGGTTTTGATAGATTTTTGTTTTTAAGAATGTATAATGAAACCTGTTGTCAAATGGAAATGCAAAGCGGCAGCTGTTGGGAAAAAAAAGAAACTTCAGTAGCTGGAATGGGCTCAGGGACCTTAAAGTCAAAGCTCAGACTGGTCAGTGGTTTTGTTGCCTGTCGTATGCGAGGTCGCTTTGGCGCACAACATCAGAGATGTGCGGGGCGCTGATATAAGCTCACAGCCTTCATTTGAATGGGAGAGAGGAGTTCCCAGAGCCACTGCCCAGAAGACATAGCTGGACAGGGGCAGAACTAACCCTCAGACTTCTAGGTCTGTGTTCTCAGGCCTGGCCCTTCTGCCACAGGGGGCTCCCCGTGGTCTGACTTATTTCATACCATGAAAGAACACAGTGGATTCAAGTACTTGACCTTGCACTGCACAGCCACCTCTGCAAGCTTCTGGCTCCCTGTTTGTAAAATGAAGGTACTGGACTAGAGGGTTGCCATGGGTTTTTCAGCTTCAAGTTTTGTTAGGACTAAAAAGAGAGGGACAGCTTTGGGCTGAGGAAGTGGGTCCCCAACCACCCGATTGGATTCCCCCATTCCCTGGCCGGTGACTTGGCTTGTTGTGGGGCGGCCAGGAGGATTCGAACTGGTAGGGTCCTTGGAATGAGGTCTGGAGTGACTGCTGGAGCAGGGGTGGGGGAAGAGAGGCCTCACTGCCAGGGGAGTCTGCCCATGGCAGAACCGATAATGCTGTTTGTTTGAGGTCCTGTTTGTAGTTTAAAGGAAGTGACAGATTGGAAGTTCGTGTTGGCCTTCAGTTTGCTCTTCCTTTACAGAAACTGTCCTATAATCATTAGACATTATATTTACAAAAGGGCTAGTAAAAACCACAATGCCCATAAGCCTTTTTTCATGTACAAAGAGTAACTAAATTTTAATTTATGGATTTCATTTATTAATATGTGATGTTTGTGACATTAAATTAAGATATAAAGTATACATTTGTTTTAATGTCTTGCCAAATATATTTAAATAATTATGTGTCCCAAAGTTTGTGATTAGTGCCCAATAAACAAATCAATTGTCTTCTGAACTTAGATACCTTTGCACTGAATAACCAAGTACCGCCCCCACCTCTCTCCAGCTGCCCAGGTATTTTACTGGCTACTAGTATGCTCACCAGCCTCTCCTGGGTTTGGCTCAGGCTCTCAGCCTCCTTGTTCTTTCAGTCCATTCCACTCAACAGACATTTAGAAAACAGGCCTTCCCAGGGACCAGCCCCACCCTCATTGTCCCCCTTCTGGCTCGGGAGATGCTGTCATAAATGCTCACCTGCAGGGGCAGACTGCTGCTGTGACATCTGCTCCAGTTCATAAGCAGATCTGTGATCCAGGAGGTTCTTTTTATGTTTAGTCTAAATACATTTGGTTACACCTTAAGGCCATTTTTGTGGGATCACAGATATGGTGCTATAAGAAGCCTTTGAGGCCATTAAGACCAGCCTCTCCTTATTTTACAAATGAGGATATGAGGCCCAAGAAGTCAAGTGACTTGCCTAGGGTCACGCAGCTAGTGAATGCCTCATTTGGGATTTGAACCCAAATCTTTCTCACTCCAGGGCCCATGTTTCCCACTATACCAAAGTGCCTCCTCAGCGTCCTTATGTTCATCACTGAAAGTCACTTTTCAGGATAGTACAGAAAAGGCTCACGTAGTGAGCCCTGCTCCTCATTCAGAGTATCCCCAGGGAGCTTCAGGGTCATTTAGATCTGACTCTGCTTCTGTTAGCATCTACTTAGTGTCTGCTTGTGAGCACCACTGTGCTAAGCACCGGAATGGAGAAAGGGAAGAAGTCTTTTCAGCTTCCAGATTTCCCTCCCTCTTGAGAGGGCCAGAAACCACACACATTACGCACAGGAAGTTGTGCAGAGCATGTTCCGCATTAGCCACGTTCCAGGGAACAAAAAGAGAGAACAATGTGCTTCAGTCCTCACTCTGAGCCCGTCTGTTCCGTCTCTGCAGGCGGATCATTGCATCAATCAGAGAGTTAAGGTTCTCACTGCTGATCGCGCAGTCTTTCTGTTACTGTGTAGATTATTCTCCTGGTTCTGCTGCTTCACTCTGAGGGTCCATACAGATCTTCCAGGCTTTTCTTGTCATTTTATACATAGCACAGTAGTGTAATAGTATTCCGTCACAGTCATATGATCAGCCATTTCCCCCCCAGCTTATGGGCATCCCTTCAGTTTCTCTTTTCTTTGGTCTCTTTGGGATACAGACCTAGTGGTGGTATTTCTGGGTCAAAGGGTATGCATAGCCCTTTGGGCATAGTTCCAAATTGTTTTCCAGAATGGTTGGATCAGTTCACAATTCCACCAACACTGCATCAGTGTCCCAATTTTCCTATATCCTCCCCAGCATTTATCATTTTTCTTTTCTGTCATGCTAGCCAATCTGCTGGATGTGAGGTAGTACTTTAGAGTTATTTTAATTTACATTCCTCTAATTATTGGTGATGTAGAGCATTTTTTCATAACTCTAGATAGCTTTGATTTCTCCTTCTGATAACTGTCTATTCATATCCCTTTACTTTATCACTTGTAATAGAATACTTTAAACAAGTTTTTGCAGAGTGATTATCATCCATGATCTCCTTGGAGCCCCATGGCAACCCCAAGAGGTGGGTCCTCCTGGTGCTGTCCCTATTTCACGGACAAGGAAACTGAGAATCAGAGAAGTTCAGGCACATGCTCACAGCTAGAAAGTGTTTCTCAGACAGGTTGTGAATGAGACTCTCCTGGCGCAGTTTCTCCCTGGTTACCCTGCTCCTCAATGTCAGCCCAAGTCCGTTGCTCTCTCCACTGCCATGCACTGGAGCTTAAAAGTTTACAGAAGCTGATGGCAAGTAGGTGGTGAGTGCCCTGGGGGGACAGGATAGGGAGGGAGAGAACTAAGATTTCTTAAGCACCTGCTACATTAGGAAAGAGGGAGGAAGGGAATGAGCATTTGCAGTAGTGCCTACTTGGCCAGGTGCTCTGCCGAGCACTTTACAGATATCTCCTTTAACGTCAGTAGTGTAGTTGGAGAGCCCTGATGGTGGAAGCAAGAGGCCTGGGGCCTAGTCCTGGCCCTGTGACCTTGGGAAGTGCAGAGAACATTGACTGTAGTCAGATAACTTCACCTTCCTGGGCCTCAGTCTCCTTGTTTTATAAAATGGGGAGGTTTAGACTCATTTTAGCCTCTAGGGTCCCTTCTGGCTTTGGTATCTATGATCCTGTGATCTTAATCTTATAGTGCCAGTGCAATATTCACAGCACCTATAGCAGCTATGAATATGCCAGCATATTTCTGAATCACAAACTATAACAGGTTCTCCACATGGAAGACAGAACCAAAACATTCCAACACCAGAAAGCCAAATCCATCATGGCAACAAAGAAATCTATACACAATAATAATGTGGGGGGCATCACCGTCTCCAAACTTTCCCCCACTAGGACCTTCCCCCAAATGCACTCTCCTAGCTCACTGCCTGCTTCCTCTCTCTTCTTCAACTCTAATTACTCTGACCAATTTCTTCTCATTCCCTTCCACCCATTCAGCAAGCTACTCCTACCATAGGCTTTATGTGACTCAAACTCATGTGACATAAGTAGGTCACATGGGCCTATTAATGGATGGGAAAGATCTTCCCATTTAAATTACTATTATAGACCTCTCCATGCCTCAGCTTTTTCATCCAAAAAATGGGAGTGATACTTGTTCTGTTTGTGGAAAACAGACAATGTAAAGTAAGGGGTACCAGGGAAGATTTGTATGAATTGATGCAGAGTGAAACAAACAGAAATCAAAGAACAGTTTACTTGGTGACAGTGACATAAAGGACCATCATATGGAGACACAGCTGGGCTCGTTCAGCCTAGCCCTACTTCAAACTGTTTCCCTTCGCATGCTCTGCACTCCAGCAAAGTGGCCCTACTCTGTCCTGATGATCATTAGCTAGCTGAGTGTACCTGGGTAATTCATCTCTCTAGGCCTATTTCCTCATCTGTAAAGTGGGTGGTTGGATTTGACCTCTGAAGTCCCTTCCTCCTCTGCTTCTGGGCTCCTGTGACTCTGTCTCCAGGCTTATGCCTTTTCAGACGTTGTTTGGAAGTCTCCTCTTCACCGTCCCCTCTAAGTACTACTGCCTCCATGAAGTCCGTTTCTCTCCTCCACCCAAAAAGACCCAGAAAGCCTCTTCCTCCTCTGGTTTCTCAGAACTCTTTGTCTGGATGTCTCTTGTAGTAACTCATATTCCTTTTTAGCATAGTTATTTTTGTACCTGATCTTTCCCCCTTTGATTATAATTTTCTTAACCTCTATCTTTTGTTATTGTCCCTTAGTAGAGTTCCTTGTGCATATAGTAGGGGCTTAACATATTAAAAAATGCCCCAGGATGAGTTTAATTGGAAGATGCCACTTGTTGGCAGAATGTTGTGCCTTCATAGCCTGTCAAGGGAGCGAGGAGACGCTGTCCTTCCTAAGTCTTAGTTATCTTTTGGCTGTCTGCATTTTCTCATGAGTGACATTGATCTACTTCCTGGTAACTCTCTCTGACTCGCTGCCAGGTGCAGGAAGTGAAGCTTTTGACATGTTGGCAGACAGGTCTGATTTGGCAAGCGTAGTTGAACCTGCACAGAGCTCTTTTTGGCATAATCGAGTGTGACTCTTATCATTTTCCCCATTAAGCCTGCATTTCAAGTTGCTTATCTTCCTTTCTTCAACAAACAAGCTTCTGGAAAAGCTTTTTAGGGGCGTCACAGTGGTGGGAAAGGGTCTCTGGATAATGTGGACACTCTGCCTTTGTGGTAACAGTTCTGTTTCTGCAGAAGGAGAAAAAAATGGCCAAAATGAAGACAAAGTGTCAGAACAAGTTGTTGGCTGTGATTGAATTATTTTGATGATCAATGTTTAATTCTATTTTTAAAGTTCCCTATGAAAACACTTAATTGCTCTTTCACAAAAAAAAAATGTGTCCTGTTCATCCTGACAAATTTTGCGTCTGAAACTTCTTTGACTAGAAGTTTTATTAATGGGCCCAGATATAGGAAACACTGGAGGAAACGTCAGCTTGGGACTTGGTCTTTGTGGGCTTAGCTAAATTTGGAGCAGAGAAATGAAATCAGTGAATCCATATTCAGCTGTGGTGTGTGGGGGATGGGAGTACTGGGTTTTTTTTGTTTTGTTTTGTAGGGCAGTTGGGGTTAAGTAACTTGCCCAAGGTCACACGGCTAGGTTTTTCTTTGTATGTGTGTTAAGTGTCTGAGGTCGGTTCTGAACTCAAGTCCTTCTGACTCCAGGGCCGACTCTCTACTTACTGCACCACCTAGCCGCCCAAGATTTTGTTTATTTGAAATATTTCCCCCAAAGCCCCTTTTCTGAAGACTACATTGAACATGAGCTGTGACCCATCAACTAATAGTTTAGAAATGAAAGTTCCCTTGGAGGATGATGTTTTCTTTTCAGTTTTTTTCCCTTCAATTAAAATTTCAAAGGTACTTGCTTAATAGGTCTTGTGTGCAGTCTTCAGAAACGATGTGATCATTGGGATTGCCCTTATACAGTGTCAGGGTAACTGTTGGGCCTGTTCCTCAAGGAGATGGGCTGGGGTGGTGGCGGAGGGAGAGGGGGCAGGGAGGAGGAGTGGGGATATATAGAAAAAGGATCCATCTGTACAAAAAAAAATTCTAGGTATAGCTGCTTTTTGTGGTGGCAAAAGAACTGGAAATTAAAGGAGTGCTCATGAGTTAGGAGAAACTGCACAAACTCTGGTGGGTGAAAGTAACAAAGTATATTGGGGCTGGGAGACATTATGAAAGGTGCAGTTTCACAGAAACCTGGAAGACTTTCGGAATTGGTGCTGAAGGAAGTGATCCAACCAGGAGCACGTTTTATCCAATAAGACACATTGTAAAGACAGACAGTTGTGCAAAACTTGACAGCCCTGATCTGTGTCATGACCAAGCATAATTCCAGAAGACCAGTGGCAAAGGAAGCTATGCACCTCCTCACAGCGGCCATGGCCGCCATGTGCAGAATGAGTTTTGTATTTCAGATAAATAAAATGTTCCAGGTGTCCCTCCAAAAAGCTGTAGAATAGTTTGGAGCTTTAGTAACTTCAGTAGTGTAAGTGCTACAAACTTTAAAAGGCATCATGTCCGCCAGCACCCAGAGGCAGCGTCTGTAGAATTTTTGAGGAGAGAGCACAGGTGACCTAGAATCAGTTGGTAACTATGTTAAAGTGCCAGCCCTGGAAGCCTGCGAATGTTGGAGTTGATTGATTTGTGCTGAGGATCATGGAGACTTTATTAAGGAGCAAAACTTGTTCTTTGAAAAAAGAACTTCTGTTCAACATTTGTCTGTTAAATAAGATTTTTTTTTACAGTTGTAACTTGCAAATGAGTCTTTTCCAGGACAGTGACTGGGGCATCCAGCCTGAGGCTGTGGTGTTGAGATGACCTTGGTGGAGCCCAACCTCCAGAGCTGGGCTTGTATTTTCTGCTTAGGCCATTTCAAGAATCCTGTTTTGCACTTTCTGTGCTCAAGCTGGTTTTTCTACCATGTTCTATGCAGTGCGGTGGATGGAGGTCTGGCCTTGTAGCCACAGACTGGTGAGACAGCCCTGGGCAAGTCACCTGCCTTCTTACAAGGTGCTGTCCTGCTTTCCTCAAGGAAGTTCCCTCATCTAGGAGACTCTTATGCCAAAAAGGCCCAGATCCAGCTCTCAGTCTGTGTAATATTGAGTAAAATTTTATTCACAAATTTTCTGCTTTCCTAATCATTTTACCTAAAATTTTAAGTACAAAATTTAAGCTGAAGTAGACAGGAGTTACACTTTGAGAGACAAAACCATCTCTTGTGTGTGCCTCTGATGCTCCATCTGTAAACCGTTCTTTGAAACTCCCCAGGCTGGCCCCATGGGTACTGGGCAGCTGAGGATCATCTGGGGTCAGGGAAGGGGAAAGCACATTTCCCTGAAGGTCTTAAACACCTATATTGAAACGATGCTCTGCTCTGAGAAGCTTGTAGGTTGGAGGGGTGGCTTGAACATTCCAGAAATAGCAAGTGTTTACAGCGAGGGTCATTTCCCCTGGTGTTGGCCTTTTCCCCTCCTCTGAGCGTTCCATTTCTAGAATTACTTCTCTGATCTTTCAAGTAACAGGAATGATTTTTTACCACCTGGCAATAAACTGTAACTGCTTGTTTTCATCTTCAGCCATAAAGTTTATATCCTTTGTCAGAGGTGCCGTGATTCATGGGACAGAGAGCATTGGCCCTGAGCTTCAATTTGCTGGAAATCATTCTCCTCCAAGTTGGAGGCAGCTTCAGGGAGTGGTCTTTAATACCCAGTTCTCACTCAGTAACTCATGCCTTGTGATGACTTCCTGAGAGCCCTGGCTGCCCCAGTTCTGACAAGTTTTCCACCGGGGCGCTTTGTTCAGTGCCTGCCCATGGAGGGGCTTGACCGTCTTTTCCTACTTGCTTTGTGATGCTCATGGGTTACTTTTATCTGTCTGTTGATTCCTGATCATTTATGAAGTTCTTTTTTTCACTTTGATTTTTTTCTTTATTTTTCAAGTGTCAATTTACAGTATCTGGTTTTATGACAAGGACGACTGTCACCGCATAGCCAAGCTCATGGCCAAGTAAGTATCTGCCTTTTTAATTCTGTAGTTGTCCTGACTAATCTATGAGAAATGACTGTTTTCCCCACTGTTACTTTCTCTCTGGAAGGCACTTTGGGCCACGGTTCTATTTACAGAAAATATATTTGAGAGTTGGTGGCTCAGACTTGAGTTTGAGACGTGTTTTTTCTAGTGCAGGGGCTCACTCTTCATGGTTTTTGTGTTGTGGACCCCTGGACTGGGGGGAGGGGTACTGTTTGGGCCCTTCTCAGAGCCTGTTTTTAAATGTACAAAATGTAGGATTGCAAAGGAAACCAATTCTAGTGAAATAAAGTAAAAAAAATTTATTTTGTTGGAGGGTGGGGGAGGCAAGACAATTAGGGTTAAGTGACTTGCCCAAGGTCACACAGCTAGTATGTCAAATGTCTGAGGCAAGATTTGAACTCAGGTCCTCCTGACTCTAGGGCCGATGCTCTATTCACTAAGCCACCTAACTTCCCTATCAAGATATTTTGTAAGAAAAAGAAAAAAATCAAGTCCGTGGACTCCTCCAGGTTAAGAACCCTAGCCATAAAGGGAGGCTAATGCATGAATGATTAGCACCATCTCCTTCTCAAAGTTATTTGCATTTTAAAAAGTGACTTGAGAGGGGGTGTGTGGCAGGTTTCCTGCATGAGAGAACCTGATGAAACTTTGCACAATAGCCCAGTGCTCTGGAGTGACCCCTCAGCTGCTGGTTTCCCTGGCCTTGCCCTTCTCCTGGTGGCATTTGATATTGTTTGTAAACCAGGAGTCTGATGGGCTGACAACCTGGGACAGAACCATCTCAGGGAGGTAGCTTCTCCTTTTCACAGCCACTTCTCCCGTCCCCCTAAGAACGTGGCTGGCCTTGCTTCCTGTTTGAGTATTGGGGTCACCCCAGTGAGTCTTTGAAGGCAGAGATTGTTGAGAGGTGAGGGAGGCCATGAACATCTGGGAAACCTGAAAGATCTGTGTGTGGATGAGGCATGGCCGGGGTCTGTGTGTGTGGTGGGCCACAGTGCATCTGTCTGTGGAAGGAGAAGTGGCCAGTGCCCATCATCCCAGGTGGGGCCTGCCGGCCTGGGCTCACCATTCCCAGCATTCCTCTACAGGATTGTAGCTAGAGCTGAGGGGACCGGTGTGCTAGAGGCACGGCGACATTGCCAGGGGCACTGCAGTGGTGGGTGACCCTGAGCAAGTCACTGTCTCAGTTTCTTCCTCTCTAAAATGGCAATAATAATTGCAGCACCCACCTCCCAGGCTGGTTGTGATTGTGACGTGCTTAGCTCGGTGCCTGGCGCACACAGTTAGGAGCTTAATAAGTGTCAGTTATTGTAGTGATGCCAACGGGCAGGCAGGGAACACCAGGGGCCTGGTGAAGAAGCCCCTCTCCCTACACTTGGGGCAGTGACCCAGCTCTTGGAGATGGAAGCTGGATTCTCCTCTGACGCCTTTCCGCCGGCCATTCTACCCCATCTGGGCCCCCTCAGGGACCTCCGGGGATCGAAGCAGGACTTCGGCAGTTAGCCTAAGGACCTCGATACTGACGACGCTGTCAGGGCCAGGCCTATGAAAAGCACTTCTTGTTGTTTTGATGATAGCTACGATAGAAGGCAAATTCTTGAAATAGGAAGCCAATTTGTTCCAAGATCTTTAATTAAATGAAAAACCTTTTCAGTTTATCTTTTCTTGGATCAAATTCAACTTAACTTTTGGAAATCCTCAGGTCCTTGGCATCACAGAGTTGGAAAATGACACAGTCGTACATGCAGAAAGATTGCAGTTGGTTGACCTAACGTCAACTCGTATAACTACTGCTTTGAATGGGCACCCAAGCAGGCTGTGAGCTCCTGGACACAAGCTAAGCAGTAACAGGGAGCTAGGCAGAAAGCTGTGCATGGGGCCAGAGATGGAGAGCATGGGGACTATTCTCTTGACCATTTTTGTCCCTCTTCAGAGAAGAAATCCTGATCGAGGTCATGTCATCAGCTCACCTGACCTCCCAGTGGAGGGATCCTGCTATGTAGGGTCAGTCAGTCATTTCTTGGACCCATCAGATCTTAGGCTTAGAAAAAGCCTCAGAAGCTGTAAAGTCCAGCTGATAGGGAAACAGCCTGACCAACAAGTGGTCCTCTGGCCTTTGCTAGAGGTCCTCCAGGGGAGAGGAGACGCCCCTTCTCCCACTTTGGGCTGCAAGACCTAAAACTCAGAGGTGCTGGTGTTAGTCCTGGGGTTTTGTAGGTTTTCTGTTTAGTACTTGGATCTATGATCTCGTTCAGTCCAGTCCAAATTTGTCAGGCGGTAGGCCGACCCATACAGAAACTCAGGAGCTCTGTGTTCCCATTGCCTAGACATCCATCTACATTGTCTCATCCTGGGCCTTTTTTTCCCATGAATTCTCTGTAGCCAACACACTGAGCATGTGGGAGACCTTTCTTCGGGGCGAAATGTTTCGGTAGCAGTGAATGCCTTGGCCCCTATATCCATATTGCTACACAATGGACCACTTCCTTTTTCCCATCATTTGTTTTCTGACTCTACTTCTTTATAGGTTTTAATATAGTGCTTTATAAATAACAATAAATGAGAGGTGGCTAGGTGGCACAGTGCCCTGGAGTCAGGAGGACCCGAGTTCAAATCCGGCCTCAGACACTTAACACAAAACTAGCTGTGTGACCGTGGGCAAGTCACTTAACCCCAATTGCCCTCCAAAAATCAAATAAATAAATAAATAAAATAAATAACAATAAATGCTAGCCTCTGCATGGCAGTTTTACATCCATTTTTTCATTTGATCTTGACAACAGCCCTGTGTCAATGCTATTATCATCCCCATTCTACAGATGAGATAACTAAGCCTGAGAAAGGCTGCATGAGTGACTCACCCAGGGCTACCCAGCTAGTCAGTATTGGAGGCAGCTTCAGACTCCCAACAAGGGAGCATTTCTCTTGAGTGACGCTGATTCCCAGCAAACTGACCCTTTTATCATTTGCTTTATCCTCAAGCTAGAGCTCCAGGAGCTGGTTCTGTGCCAGGTTCTCCACCCATCAGACACCAGCAGAGCTCAGAGAGGTCACAAAGTCTGCCCAGCTCCTGCTGGTAGTAAAGGCCCTCACACGTCCTCTAGAATAGATCCTGTGGCAAAGCACGTGGACAATTTTCTCTCTGCCTTTGCTTAAGAAGCCCGTTGGCCAGCCCAGTAGGCCTCAGTCATTCATCTCTGTCCATCCAACTCTGCAGACTGTGCACTGAGGCAGGATCACATGGTGGTGCGGTGACAACCCACGTGAATCTCCAGCTGACTGTGGCTGAACCGTATCCCCAACTTTGAAAGCCTTCTCCATCCTTCCACCTGGCTCTTCAGCTCAAGGAGCAGGCAGTCATCAGGGAGAGCTTCCTGGAGGAGATCAATGTGGGTCTAGAGCCCAGCCCTAGGCTGGCCAGGCAGCCTCATCTGGGCATCAGCATGAGCCGGTGTTCTCTTACCATGAGGAAGACAATGAGAGCTTTGATGCTTGCTTCACTTTGCTTGAAATATCATCCACAACTCTTGTTGTAGGTGTTGGGGTTTAATCCTGATGCTACCCTCCTCCCCCAGCTTTTTTTTTTTCTTTCTCCATCTGTGCTAGCCTTCCGTGTCAGGCTCTCCTAGGTACAGAGCCATTCTGCTGAACGATTGGGGGGGGGGGGGTATTTGTTTGTTCTTTAGTTCACTGCAGAGTGTTCCACATTTTCCCTTTATCTCCACTGATCCTGTCTAAATTCTGGATTCTTGCTGCCGTTGTACATTGTTTGGTTTGCTTTCACATCCTCCTGGTGAGATGAAGACACATAAGTGGAAAGCTTTACATATATATTTATTCCTTACTCCTTAAAAAAATAGCCAAGTGTCAATTCTGTGTTTATAGCTTACCAAATGTGAAATGGGTTTGTACCATTCTAAATGCATTGCTTGGTTAGACTTGCCTCCTTCTAAGGTTGTGCCTCCAAGATGTTCATAGGGCAGATCATATAGCTGATGAACACTTTAAAATTCTTATTTTTAGAGTGGTGGAACAGGAAACCCAAAGGTGCCAGCGGGCTGCTAGTGACAGACAGAGCCCCACCCGAGCCAACGGACACCATGAAAAGAGACCCATTGACATCCTGGAGATGCTGAGCAAGGCCAAGGACGAGTATGAGCGAGTGAGTCCCGGGCTAGACAATAGGCTGTGGGCAGAGGAGGTGGAGGCAGGAAAGCCCAGGGGCTACTTGGGGTTTTATTAGCAGCACAAGTGTTTCTGCATATAGAGGTATTCTCTTCACAGAAAATAATACATTATTTTTCTCAAATGAATTATCCCACACACAAACACCATAACTAGTGTCTTGTTTATTTTAAATACAAAATTGTTTTATTCTTAAGCTGTTGTTTTGTGCCAATAAGAAAGTTGCGTGGCACGCACACCAGACTTCTGTGACTTTGATCTTTTTAATTTTACAACAACAGAAATAATTTGCCTGTAAGAAAAACTAATTAGCACAAGGCACGGCGGCACGCAGGCGCGTGGGGAGGGACGCGGCGGCAGGGTCTTAGGGCTCGCGTTGTGGCTGGCCCTGCTGCGGGAGCAGGGCGGGATGGGGCGGGGCGGGGGCTCGCTCCTGGCTGCCTCCGCTGGCCGGCGTCATGGAGACCTTGGACGACGCCGGGAACCAGCTGCGTTTCCAGTTGGAGCTGGAGTTCGTGCAGTGCTTGGCCAACCCCAACTACCTGAACTTCCTTGCCCAACGGGGGTACTTCAAAGACAAGGCCTTTGTCAATTATCTGAAATACCTGCTTTACTGGAAAGAGCCAGAATATGCCAAGTACTTGAAGCATCCCCAGTGCCTGCATATGCTGGAGCTTCTGCAGTATGAGCATTTCTGAAAGGAGCTGGTGAACGCCCAGTGTGCTAAGTTCACCGACGAGCAGCAGATCCTGCACTGGCAGCATTACTCCCGCAAGTGGATGTGGCTGCAGCAGGCCCTGGCAGAACAGCAGCAGCAGCCCCCTCAGCAGCACAGCGGTAGCAGCAGCGCATCCTCAGTGGGAAAGTGAAGGGGGGCCCACTGAGGGCGCCTTCTAAAGGCTGGGGTTCAGTGACTTTCTCCAAACCACCTTGAAACTACTCTGTTCTAATTCCCAAACTGGAGTAAAGTTCTTTGTCAGAAGAAAAAAAAAAGAAAAACTAATTAGATTCTACTATTACTTGCCACAAATGGTAGTAGTTTAAAGATCCTTGGGATTAAAATTATTTATTCAAAGAACATTTTAAAACTTCTGTTAATTCTTTTAAAAGCTATAACTGTAAGTCGTCTTGTGGTCCCCTGGAGCTGGGCAGTGACAGACCAGTGGGGAAACTTGACATTTCTCTTCATTTTTCTGAGTGATGATTGGAGTTTCCAGTTCTTGCCACACTTGACAGGTGGGAAGAAATTGTCTCCCTGAGCACTCAAGAGCTTTGTGCGTGTTAGCATGGCGTCCAGCCTCTCTACAGCCCTTGGAGATCTGAAAAGTGCTCCACGTGTCTGATCATTTGATCTTCACAATAGTCTTAGGAGGTCCATGCTCTCTTTATCCCAGCTTTTCTGATGTGGAAACTCAGAGAGAAATGACTTGACAGCTAGTAAAGGTCTGAGGCTGGATTTGAATTCTTGTCTTCCTGGCTCCACATAGCTCTAACCCCTGAGCCACCCACCTCTCTGAAGAAGGCCAGGCAAAAGATTGTGAGCCTCTTCATGTGCTCCCCCTTTGTCCCCAGCCCCTAGTCCTATGTGAGGGCTGCCCTCGGGGCCTGGGAGAGTCCTTCACTAGCGGGTTATTTGTGTCTCCTATGGCTGGCTTTAGCTTTGGGGAAGTGCTGATGGTTTGCTTCCCACTGTGATAACAATTAAAGGCTTTATAGCTTCAATGGAATTAAATGCAGAGCCTCGTTTCTCGAGTGAAATGCAATGTTCTCTTTATCTACTTTCTGTGTTGTGCCTTGGGTTACCTGAGCTTTCCTGCACACTGAAAAGGGTAAAGAACATTTTTAGGACAATCAGTTTCCACATTTGAGGGTCCATATCATATGCTGGAACACCAAGGCACTTGGTTTTGCTGGAGCACAACCTAAAAATGATGGCATAGAAACATTGCCTTAGTTTGTTCCCAGAAGCCTCGAGCATGCAGCAGAACATGCCTGAGACCCCCTCCCTCGCTGGCCCTTTTTCCCAAAGACAGGACTGGCACCTGTGTTCATCCAGAGAGACCGGGAAGTTTTCTCCACTCCACCTCCAGCAGGGATTTTAACCCTGGATGGCAACTTCCACTTCCTTCACTGGCAGCTGTAGCATTGCTCCATTGGGTTAAAAGTACTTTGAAAGCTATGGGATTTCCTCAGGGGCTCTGTTCCCTTCACCAATGTGGTCTGCAGCCTGTCCATGTTTTCCAAGTCAATGATAGCCCCCGGCAGGCTAAGCCTCCAGTGCCAGGCCTCCAGGTCCTCAGGATGAAGGCTTTATTTACTTGTAAGCCCTGCTCACATTTGCCCTTCATTGTCCTCACTCTCTCTAACTCAGAAGCCCAGCCTGGCACAGGTGACATGAGTCTCTGCTCGGGCAAGACTGTTGAACCATGGAACTAGCCTTGGCAGTTTTGTAGAGTTTGGTGAGCAAACAGCAGCAGAAAGCCTTTGGCTTTAGCCTACTAAATCATCTTCAGAATCTTCCTGAGACAATTCAGATGGAAGCAATTCCCTTTCCTAGCAGTGCTGGTGGGCTGTCCAGGTCTCACAGACATATAACAGTGAGGTCAGCACCACAGCTCTGGTGGCCTTCAGTCTAAGGCCTTCCCTCAAAGCCACCCCAACACTGAGCTAGCCTGGCAGTACATGCATCAGCCTCATTATCTATGTGTTTGTCCCTGGAGAGTACACTGCCAGGGTAAGTGAACTTATTGACTACAGCATCCAAAGTCTCTCTATTTGCTGTCACTGATGGCTCCACATATGGGTGCTGTGGTGCTGGCAGCTGGAGAACCTCTGTTTGCTTGGTGTTCATTGTTAGACCAGAATTAGCAAAAGCAGCAGAGAAAATTGAGCCAAATCTATATGAATACAAGTCATTCCCCAATTGATAAATGGTCAAAGGATATGAACAGGCAGTTTTCAGAGAAAGAAATCAAAGATATCTATAAACATCTGAAGAAATGCTCTAAATCACTATTGATTAGAGAAATGCAAATCAAAACAACTCTGAGTTACCACACCAGTCAGATTGGCTAAGATGACAAAACAAGAAAATGACAAATGCTGGAGAGGATTTGGGCAAATTGGAACACTAATACATTGCTGGTGGAGTTGTGAACTTATCCAACCATTCTGGAGAGCAATCTGGAATTATGCCCAAAGGACCCAACAATATCACTTCTAGGGTTATATCCCAAAGAGATCACAGAAGTGGGGAAAAGACCCATATGTACAAAAATATTTCTAGCAGCCCTTCTTGTGGTTGCAAAAAATTGGAAACTAAAGGGGTGCCCATCAACTGGGGAATGGCTAAACAAGATGTGGTATATGAATGTAATGGAATATTATTGTGCTATAAGAAACGAGGAGGTGACGGACTTCATAATTACCTGGAGAGACTTATACAAACTGATGCTGAGCAAGAAGAGTAGAATCAGAAGAAATTTGTATACAATCACAGACATACCATATGATTTGTGTTGAGTTCTCAGACCTTGTTGGTGGGTCTGAGTTGATTTCACAGGCAGATAGTGAATTGATGATGGTGCTAGCAATGTGCACGAGTATTATTGTGGCTCTGTCAAGCTTTGTCTTCCCAGAAAAAGGAACTGTAAAGGACTTGAGATGGACTGGACACTGTAAACTTCAATATGGAAAGGAAACTAGATGAAGAACTGGACAAGAAACTGGGAGCTGCCTGCTTTTGAACCCAGGTGACAATTGTAACTGGGACCATGGAAGAGGAACCACGGAAGCTGAGAGTCAGCCTAGAGTCAAGCTGAAAGAAAACTTCACTTGGATACTGTGTATTAACCAAGAAGATTATAATTTACTGTGACCTAGGGGTGGAGAACTTTGACTTTTGTCCTTTGTGATTGAATTAAGGATTTTGTGATTGACTAAATGAATTTACTTTGTTTAAAACTATGTGACCACTTTGGTGAAAACTATGTGGCCATTTTAGTGATAATTTGTTGAGCTGTGACATGGTAAATGTTATATTTTGATTTTCTGTGATAAGTTGTAACGTTGTGAATGCTGTATTTTGATTTTCTATGAATGTTTTGCTCTGATTTGTTTATCAATAACACAAATCATTAACATAGAAATCAACACAAACCCACAAACAAGGTCCAAGAGGTCAGCACAAATGATCAGTAAAATCCCAGGACCTCTAAAACCCTCCCCCAGGACTTCTGTAAACATACAACCAGAAAATCCTCTTTCAGGGCTTCCAGTAAGGTCCCAGGCCTTCTATACAAAGTATCACAAACAAACATCAACACACACATAACAGACAGAGTGCCAGGATACCACAAGTATTCTCCTTCTTGACTCTGCCACCCCAAGAGTCCTCTTCTCAGTTCTGCTGTCTCTAGTCTGGGCCTCTCCTTATATATGGTCATTAGCTCCTCCCTTTCCTGTTTCAGGAGTTTATGAGTTGTAGGGTTCACAAGTTGTGGGGCTCACACATTCTGTTTCTTAACAGACTTGATACAAGGCTCAAAAGAAACTTGAACTGAAGCAAGGTGTTAATTCAGTAGCTGAAACAAGGTGTGAACTACTTCTGTGTTAGAGCCTTCTGAGCTCATGTTGGACTGATCAGCCACAGCTTAACACTCTGTACCTTGACCCCAGCATCTTGATGCTATTGATTCTCTTGAGGTATGAAGGAGGAACAAATGAATTATACATATCTGTAAAGAAAATCTAGGGTCAAGAAGAAAACATGTGCTTTTACCTTCTGGGAATTATGATTCTGGGGGAAAAAAAGTGTCTGTTCTAAGGAAAATTACTCCCAAAATGTAGCCTGCATGAAAGGTTCCCTTAGGTTATGGTAAAACAAAACTCTTAAAGGATTGGTTGAATCTGACATTTACTTAATAATGTATTCCAAAAATATTTATAGCAACTCTTTTTGTGGTGGTTAAGAATTGGAAATCAAGGGGATGCCCATTAGTTAGGGAATGGCTATACAACCTGTATTATATGATTGCAATGGAATATTATTTTGCTATAAGAAAATGATGAGGTGGATTTCAGAAAAACCTGGAAAACTTACATGAACTGACGCTGAGTGAAGGGAGCAGAACTAGGAGAACACTGTACACAGTAATAGCAGCATTGTACAATGTTCCACTGTGAATGACACAGCTGTTTTGGCAAAGCAGTGATCCAGGACAGTCCCAAAGGCCTCCTGATGACACGGCCCATCTGCCTCCAGAGGAGGAACAGATGTCTGAGTACAAACTGAAGCTGGCTGGTTTTCACTTTCTTTTTGTTGTTGGAGTCTTCTTATATAGAATGAATAATATGGTGATGGTTTACATGATTGCACATGTGTAACCTATATTGGATTACTTGCCATCTTGGGGAGGAAGGGATAGAATTTAGAACTCAAAAAATTTTTTTAAAAAGTTAAAAAATTGTTTTTACTTGTAATTGGGGGAGAGGAGAATAAAATATTAAAAAAAAAAAACAAATAAATGACTTTCTTGTGTGCCTCTTCCCCCCCCCAAAAAGTTGTACTCCTAATTTTTGAAACAACTTCTATTTTTATTATTATTATTATTTATTTATTTATTTATTCATTTATTTATTTTTGCTTTTTGGAGGGCAGTTGGGGTTAAGTAACTTGCCCAAGGTTACACGGCTAGGTTTTTTTTGTTTGTGTGTGCGTTAAGTGTCTGAGGCTGGATCCAAACTCAGGTCCTTCTGACCTGAGGGTCGATGCTCTACTCACTGCGCCACCTAGCCGCCCCAACAACTTCTATTTTAATAGTAGAATAAATGTCACCTCCTTGAAGGAGAGTTGTCATTGTCAGAGTAGGCCTGTCATCTTGATTACTGCTACAGCACATAAAAGTAGTGGATCTGTGTTTTTTCATAGGAGAGAAAAACCCTTCTCTGCCCATGATATTGTGGGGGCTCCTTTCCTGTCCAGAGGAGACAGGCAGTGGAGAGAGGAAAAGGAGGGAGGTCTAGAAAAGCTGTGATGCTGTGATGAAATCTAGGCTTCTAAAGGAGTTTAGTCCTGCAGATAGTCTGTATGAGGAAATCAGCAGACATTCCAACTTTAAGTGAATTGGAGATAAGATCTGAAAAGATCCTTTATGCTCTGACCTGCCTGATTTAATGCCTTTTATTTTGTTGGCTAACTCATCCTATCCCCCAGGTAGGTGAACCTTAGCAGACAGAAAGATAGCCAGTATCCATACCCTTTGTAGTGCTGAATTCACCTTGGCCTTCCTTCCTGACCATGGGAACAGAAGCCCCAGACCCAGGTCATCGCTTGTGTTGTGGCAAGTCTCTGAGCAGTGTCTTCCCCAGTGGCACTCAATTCTAGGCCTTTGTTCTCTGCTGATAGCCGGGGACAGCATGTAGGTGTGACTGTGGGTTTGTTGAAATGATCAGGTACTATAAAAATTGAGACTGGAAAATGTCATAGCTCCTTCAGTACCTGTCTTCAGAGAAAGGTCAACATAATCTAGATTGTGTGGGCAGAAAAATCACCTGTCTTTGCCTTCCCCAAATTCTGCATGAGCCCCTACCACTGTTGAACCTCATGATAATTGAAGCTATATTTGTACAGGAGCAAGAAGAGGTTTAGATGGCTTCTTTCTGGGCTATCTAGGGCATTGGATTTTCTCCCCAGAATTAGCATTATGATTTGAAGGCTACCTTGAGTTTTAAAGGGTTATAACAGCGGAGAGCATAAGATGTGAAAGGTCCTCCCAAACTGAAGAGTCTTTGAGTATGAGCCAAGTGACTGATGGGGTATCTCTCTCCCCAAGCCCAACCTTCCCAGGTTGGAGGCCCCAGGGAACAAAGCTTTGGGGCCACAAGCAAGAGCAGGCATAGAAGGCTTGGTTCTCTCTTAGTCATGGGAGTGCCCTCATGGATGAATTCTACCATTCTTGGACAATTAGAGCAGTCCCTTTATCAAGACTACCTCTGGTGTTTTCCCATTAGAGGTCTAAGGTCTAACACTTGTTTTTGTTTGGGGCATGTGTCTCCAAAATGAACCCAGACATCTGAAAATAGACTCAGATTCCTTGTTAATAGTTTTTCACTCCATTTCCAGTTGTTGCACTTAAAAAAAAAAAAAAGTTCTTTTAAAGACATTGTCAAATTACTGTCGTAGAGAGGAGGCGGGTAAGGGAGGAAGAGAGAAAATTTGAAGTTCAGATTTTTTTTTTAAATGAATGTTTAAAATTGTCTTTATATGTGACTTGGGGAAAAAATAAAATATTTTTTAAAAAAGATTGTCAGAGAACAAGCTTGTTTTGGTCTTTATCTTGTCTTTAATAGATATTTTTAAAATCCCATGTAAATGGGCTGTAACAAGTGGAGATGTGCTAGTGATTCTGGAAAGTTTTTTTATTGAGCTACATTAACTGAAGTGTGATCATGGTTTTTCCATTACTAGGAATAAAGAACAAGGGAATGGAATAAATTATTGCTAACATTTTATTTTCTAAGGCAAATCTCCCAGAAGTTCCTAGGAATGATTATTTTCTCACACACAGGAAATATGGGCTTTTAAGCTTTCTTCTTAATTAAATATAGCAGCTTTCTCATTCCCAAATGCTGTTTGGAGAGCTCCCGGGGAGAATTGGGTCAACATACTTATACGGTGATTTTTTTTTCTTTTTCTTTTTTTAAAGAATCAAATTACAGATTCAACTATCTCAAGCCCTGGGTTACAACCAAGTGCTCGCCTCACAAACCCAGGCAGTGCTGAGGAGACATCAGAAGAAATGTCCCCAGGATTACAGACACAGGAGAAGGTGGGTCTGCCTAGAGTTAGAACTTGTTCCCCAGGGAGGCAGAATAAGCAATATTGTGCAAGAATCAGAGCCTAGGGGCCGCTGAGTGGCCCAGTGAATAGAGCATGGGCCCTGGAGTCAGGAGAACCTGTGTTCAGATGCAACATCAGATACTTCTTGGTAGTGTGTCCCTAGACAAGTCACTTACCCTGATTACCTCAGCACACCCCACCCAAATCAGACTCTGACGGGTATGGGTTACTATCTGTGTGTCTAAATCGCCGACCCTCCCCAATATCAATCAGGGTCTCAGAGATGAATATGCTGTGCTGCAGAAACAGAGGCTAGAGATGGGGGCCACACCTAAGGTGTCATTGGTGAGGAAAACTCCCAGGTAAGGAAACTCCTTCTACCAGTGCAGGTTGGCACCCTCTCTTGGCCTTAAGAAACTTAATGACTTCCTCACATGTGTGTCAGAGGGAAGACTTGAACTCAGGGCCTCCAACTCTTAAGCTGCCTTTCTGCACTACGGTACTGCCTCTCACAGAGACAAGTGCTCCTCCTGATTTTTATAGACTTTTAATTGGTTTGAGGCAGCCTACTGTTGTGGCTAGAGAGGCTAGCCTCAGATCCAAGAAGACGTGAGTTCTAGTCAACCCCCAGGCCCATTCTGGCCCAGTGACCCTAGGAAAGTCCCTTAGTGCTCCGAGATTGTAAGCAGTCACTGCCTTGGTGGAGGAATTTCCAAATGTCCCGGCCCTGTTCCTTGAGGTGATCCTGCATTACAGCCTGACCTGGCATTTTGTGGGTTTCCTTTGAGAGGTAGGACCTTTAATAGATGCATAAGCTAAGAAGGCATCTCTTGATAGATTTTCCTAAATGCTCTGCATCCTATAACTGTTTGGACTAAGGGTAGAGTAAAAGGATCGTTCATTTTTAATTATGTCCCAGAGTCCACACTCATACCATCTTCTGATGTGCAGATTTATGCTTTCTGTCTGAGCTCTGAGGTCCCACTAGGGTCATCATAAAGCATATTTCTTTAGTGAGGATGAAGCTTGAAATTATCCCTGTGCTGTACAAAGCAGATGAACTAGGTCACCAGCATTTGCTTAGTCACCGTGCCATCTAGTGGGAGAGAAGGCCTAATGGACGAGAAAACTACCCATTAGCTTCATGGTTTATTCTGTAGAGTTCCCACCCTAGGTGACTGCTGGTCTGGCCTAATGGGCAGGTAGAAAAAGAGAAAAAAGGGTGGTCATGGTGAGAGTAAGGCTTACTTTGTGTCGGGATGGTGCCTTTGGTAGAGAGAAAATGGGTGTGGCATTTAATATTAATAGCCTAAATCCCCAGTGCAGTCGTGGAATACATCAAAGAGATGAGAAAGGAACAGAGGGGACAAGCTTGATGTTCACGTTTTCTTTAATTATTGCTCAAAATGGTTGACATTATTCTATTTGAAACTGTTTCATAGTTTTGCCATCCAATTTTGACTCTGCAACTATGACTCCTTCCTTGAAATGACCTTCAAACACCACTTCATTGCTTCCAAAGAAAGTCACTGACTGGCAGCCCGCAGTGGTGAGAAGCCTGTGCTGCCTTCTTTGGGCTGGGGCTACGTCCACAGGTGGCACAAGGCCTCCAAGTTAGAGGTCTTTGGCCTTGGCAAGAGTTGGCAGATTCTGCTCTGTTCCCGTAGCCTTCAGCATCCCTTTGATTCCTGGTACAGGAGAATGAGTGCTGGGTTGAGAGTGAAGGGAAACAGGTTCAGATCCAGACTCCGCTGGTCACTCACTGCCTGGGTAGTTTGAAATCTCGGTTCTTATTTATAAAATGAGGGTTTGGAGCTGGCAGTTCTTCAGACCCTTCCAGGTCTAAATCTTGGGCTCTGAAGTTAGCTCAAAGAAAGGGACTGAGAAGAGTCCTTGGTCGGCCTTCAGCTCACCCAGCCAGAGAAGCAGATAGCTTGATTCATCATCCCCTCCTAGCAGTGCCTACAGTCAGTCAGATGTTTCAACAACTGGTGTGATTGTGACCTGGAGTCAACTTTTAATTAGACAAAAATAAACTGTCTTCACTTTAGTTGGCCCAAGGAAATATTACTTTAGTATTTACTGATGGTACTTCATATGTTTCATAACTTCCCAGTTCAGTGACTTTGTTGTGGAAGGGTGTGTGTTGAGGGGCTATAAAGACCATAGGAAACAGGCTCCTGCCCTCTTGGAGCTCACCTCCTCTTAGGGGGATGGAGGGCATGTCCACTACCTGCTGAGCAGAAACGAGGTCATGGGAGGAGGCAGCAGCAAGGATGGTCTCCTCCAGGGGAGCTGAGGAGATGAGACAAGGCAGCTACATGTTAAGCATGAGGTCAGAGGCTCAGGAGGGGCTTCCACAAATGCGTGGGACCAGGAGATGAAGTGTTGAATTCCAGCAGTATATAATGGGATGGCTGGGCAACAGGAAGGGATTGGGAGAGAAGTCACATGATGTGAAGTTGGAGCCTTATTGACTAAGCTAAAGATTCTGTGGTTTATCCCAGGTGTCATATAGAACCGCATATGGAATCCTGGCAACAGGTTTAGAACTGGGAGAGACATTCATGTCATTTAGTGCACCCCCTTTGTTTTACAGATGAGGAAAGAGGCCCATGCAGGGGCAGTGATTTCCCCAATCACAGTTATTTGGTGGAATAGCCATAATTTGAACTCAGACCTTCCGATTGCAAGTGCAGCACTTGTACTGCTGTTAGACCTTAGGAAGATGTTTTCTGGCAGCCAAGGGACTGGATGCATCCAATTAGGATGTTATCCAAGTAGAGTGGGTGAGTGGCAGCCATGAAGGGCAGTGGTTGGGCAGCAGCTGAGTGACTAAAGGGAGGGCCACAAATCAGAGAGCTCACACCTCGTCTGGAAGAGGAAAATAACAGATTGGTTCCATGAAGGCCCTTTATGAGCAGCCATGGAGGAGAGAAGACTGGGTGCTGGATTTAACCCCTGCCACTTGCCAGCCATGTGACTTCTCTGAGCCTCTGTGTTCTTGTTTGTTAAAATGGGGCTTTGAAGTGGGTGGTCTCTAAGATCCTCCCCAGTTCTAGATCTCTGAACCTGGGGGTTTTGGCCATAAGAAATCATTTGGTACAATGGGAAGAGCCCTGAATGTGAACCCTGGCTGGCTCACTGCAACCTTGGACAGGCCCTTAACCTTATTCAAGGATTCTCTTTGCTTTTCTGTAAAAGGAACTCCTTTTAAGCTCAAAAGTGTCAGTAAACCTAGGAAACATAGAAACATTGAACATGAACTTTCAGAACACGACCCATTTGGAAATTGGGGGCCGCCTAGCTTCAAAACAGAAAAGTCAGTGATGGATGGAATCTTGAGGCCTTTTCTTTTGACTAGCTTCCAGAAGCCAGTTTCCTAAAATGATAATATGTGAACTTTTTATTCTTAGCCTCAACATTTTATCCAACTCAGGGCTTCTTAAGGATCTTCCATGGTCTTTTGAGCAAATCAATTGAATGTTCTGCATAAGGTGGCCAGTCCTAAGAGGTAAAGCTGGGATTTGTTTCCTCATTATCCTTTGGCTCTCTGTTTAAATGCTGAGCACTTGAGTTATTTTTGAGCCCACGGTGCAGCCATATCCTTTGTACACATGTACTTAAAGACATCCCGTTGTTCAGGTGGTCTGGCCAGGTCTAGATCTTTTTAATAATGAACAGTGGAGGGCTGGAATCCAGATCAAAATTTTTCCACTTATATTTATTTACTAAAATAAGTCTCTGGGGTGGCTAGGTGTCACAGTGAATAGAGCACTGGCCCTGGAGTCAGAAGGACCTGAGTTCGGATCCAGCCTCAGACACTTAACACACACAAACAAAAAAAAAAAAAAACCTAGCTGTGTGACCTTGGGCAAGTTATTAACCCCAATCACCCTCCAAAAAGCAAAAAATAAAAATAAAATAAAATAAGTCTCTGCCAGGCCAAAGAAAGGGTCTTGAAGTTCTGTGCTGAATTTAACAACTGGTTGTTAGCCCTGTTGACTGATGGGAAAAGTGAGGCTCAGAAAAGTCTTGTGGCTTGCCACAGACCACATAGCTAGTGAGTGTCCCAGGTTGTGTTTGAACTCACAGCTTCTTGGATCCCAGGCCACCCTCTTCCATCTGTGCCAGCTGCCTATATTTCACAGGAGGAAAGTCTCCAAAATGGAGTTATTAAAGCCCAGTTGTACCATTGTTTTATATGGGTGTGTGTTTTCTTGTTCTCAGGTTTCCTTCCCTTTTGCTTATGACAAAGACTGTTCCTGAGACTGTTTAGCGCTGTAAATCAGTGAGCAGTAGGAAAGCTGCTCAGTTGTCCTGATTTTTGGTGGTTTTGTTGTTTTGCAGCCTGCTCCATCGGGACACAAGCACCTCACAGTAGAAGAATTATTCGGAACCTCGTTGCCAAAGGAACAGCCAACAATCATATATCCCAGCTCGGAAGGCGCCGAGAAGTTGCCAACTGACACCTCCCCCAAAGAATATGACTTGTTCTCGCCATTTTCTTTTGAGTCATCAAGAGGAACACATCAGCCCGAGAATCCCCTCATCCAGCCAAGTAGCCCCAGCATGGGGCAGCAGGAGGCCCCTGCCCCTGTGACCCCAGCTGACAGGAAGAGTTCAGCAAACTGCTCAGTTCCCAGGAGCCCCGTGGTGAAGGCAGCGCCAACAGCTGAAGCTGCTGGGTCCCCAGCTGTGAAAAAGGCCACCCAGCAGCGGTCTCCTCTTCTTACCCAGCCAGCCCCCGAGCTGAGGCACAAGGCCCGGAGCCAGTTGGTGGCCCCGCTGAGTGGAACGGGCCCAGGAGGAACTTCAAGTGCCAACCTTCTGCACAAGCTCCAGCTGACCCCACAACCATCAGCACTCCCCAAGAACCCCATCGCACCTCACTTTGCCTCATCGGCGAGCCAACTTGCGACTCCTGAAAGCTTTAGAGAGCCTCACGCCAGAAGAAGAGGGGCTACAGCCACACTTGGCATTGCTGGGAGGTCTCCCCTGAAGGTAGGAATAGTCTGCTCAGATTGAACTCAGAGATTTGGGCCTTGGAGTCCTCTCCCTGGGTAGTCCTTGGGCTTGGGAGTTTATTCCTGTATTCAGTTTGTTTCTAAGTCCTGAAGAGTCTTCCCTCTGAAGGTCAGTGTATATAGTTTCCACAAAGGAGGTGAGAAAGTGAGAGACCAAAATAAAAGTTAATGGGTCATGGGAGGAGTCAGCTGCCCCACTCAGTTGAATAGGCCATCCCATCTGGGCAGTAGGGACACAAAGAGAAAGGAGAACCAGAGGACATGGTCATAGATTTAGTATGGGAAGGGACCTTGGAGGGCATTGAGGCCAGGCCCCCCCCTTCTCCTGGTGAGGCGGATCACCATCAGTGCCAGAGGCAAGATCCACAGAGGATTTCACTCTAAGAGAGGTCCTGGCTGTCACATTTATGACTTTGCAGGACTGATAACTGCAATGCAAATGTCATCCATACTTATGCCAAGCAGAAGGCAGAGGCTGCTGCAGATAGTGGGTCTGGAAAGAGCAACTGCAACGAGGTGGCAGATATGGGACAGTACAAACTATGCTGATTTGGAGTTGAAAGATCTGGGTTCATATCCCACCTCTGCCAATAACCAGCCTTAAGCAAACCACCTAACCTTTGTCCCCTTCATTTCCTGCTCTCTCCTGCCTCCCAAGGTGTTTGAGAAGCCTAAATGAGGTCATGTATGTAAAGCACTTGGCATGATGCAGGGATTGGGGAAAAGCAGAGCCTGGTTGGGGAAGGCCATTGCTGTAGTCTGGGTAAATGCTAATAAGTGCTTGAGTTTGGAGAACAGGAAAGGACAGGGATGACCACTTGAAAGGAAAGCATTTTGGGCAGGGAGGAGAGGGCAGGTTTGGACTTTGAGTTTTGAAGTCTGGGCAGAGCATCAAGATGAAAGGGATCCATTAGTGTTGAAAGTATGTCCTGGAGCCCCAGGGAAGGCTGAGGCTAGAAAGAGTGAATTGGGAGCTATTCATATGGAGGTGATCATGGAAGTCATGAGTCAGAAGGAAGAAGAGTCAGATAAGAGGCAATCATAAAAGTAGGAAGAAGAATAAGAGAGAGGATATTGTCCCAAGAGTCAAAGAAAAGAGAAAGATCAGGAAAGGAGGCCAGTGCTGCCAAGAGGGCAAGGAGGACGACTGCCCCAAAGCCAGTGGGTTTGACATTGAACGCTTTAGTCATTATAGAGGGAAGGACTTCACTAGGAGTAGTGGGAATGGAGACCGGTGACTTCAAAGAAGAAGCAGAGGCTGTAAGTGAAGGCTGGAACATGATACTTTGAGGTGCCCCAGGGTGGATGGGAAGTGTGGGCATATCTGTAGGCAGACAAGAAGAAGCCCAGAAAGAGAAAGAGAAGCCCTCGAGATGGATGAGTCAGGGTGGGTTGAGGCCCAGGTCAACCCCCAAGACTAGAGAGGAAGAGATAATGAGGAGTTGAGAGGAGTGGCGCAGAGAAGGCCAAAGGTGAGTGGGGTCCATGGTAAGAGCAGATTAATCTGGGTTCTGAGAAGAGGCACAGGTGGGCAGCAACTGATGACAACTGATGCCCATCCACTTTTAGGGTCCCAGAGAGCCCTGCCTTGCAGTTTGGGGTCATTTCCAGTTGCTAGTCAGTCCTGATCTTGTTTTCACGAGTGACTTCAGTTTCATGTTCTCTCAGGCTAAACAGTTAAAACAAAAAGAAATTGCAAGAGCCTACACATCCTGACAATAGGAATTCAGAAAAAGGGAGACAGGTGAACCACTTGTCTGGAGCCCAGCCTAGAAAACTGCAAGACCCGTCCACTAGTGTTAGCAGCTGATCCTTTTCTGCTTTGTTTTTCCCAACTCAGATTAGTGATAGGACCTTTACAGGACAGGAGGAGATTGTGAAGGCAGAGAATGAGTACTTGCCATGTGCTGCCCCTGGGCAGGTGTAATATTGCACAGTATCATGGGCTCCTGGAAAGAAAGGTGTCTGTCTGACACTGGCCAGCCTGAAGATAGTAGTCTTCCCTACCCTAGATGGCCTAGTGTCAGTGGATTGGCCTTGCCCTTGGATCTCTGATGGATCAGTCATTTGCTGTCTTCTATGGCAGCTTTCTTCCTGATAGAAGGGTTAGTAGATGTACCTTTCTACCAAATTGTAGTCCTTGGAGTTTCTTAGTTTGGGATTTTGTAAATAGCTCTTTGCTCTCCCACCAGTCACTGTCTTTAGCTCCATGTAAAAGTGTGATTTTGTGTTGTCTTGATGATCTGTGATAAACACTGGTTAGCATTCCCTACGTGTAAAAAACCATTAGACCAATTTATAAAACCAATTTGCCATGTCAGTACAACTTAGTGGCAAAAGTTTTCATCAGGTTCCTTGGCCCTTATTATTGTTATAGTTCCAGGAATACTGCTAGGAATTTGTAACTAAACTTTTCCCAGGGCCTTCTGTTTAGCAGTTTTACTTTGTGGGTGACATTCTGGGTAGGTTGTCACAATTTTCTTTTCTATATTGTTGTAATACAGAAGTCCCTAATAGTCTGACTAGCCCTGAATTGAACTAGATTTTCCACCAGGGAGTTTGGAGATGCCTCAGTAGTTATCATGAACCCCAGTTTTAATTTCTGTTTAAAATAGTACAGCCCATGTAGTAAAATCAGGTTCCTGAAGGAGCTGCCTGACCAAAGTTTTCTCCAGGCACATCATGGTAAGTATGTAAGCATTGGTCTCAGGGAAGCCAGGTCCTGCCATTGTACTCAAGCCAATATATTTTCCTTTCCATTTCTGTGTGTATGTATGGGCCTGCAGAATTAGCCATGGCTGGAACATATTGAGTCTTTCTCCACCCGACATCTCTTTGGTTAGTGGGTGACAAAGGAGACCTTTTGGTCTAACCTTTTGGTTTCAAGGCTCCGAATGTAAGCGTCATCTCTTGACTCATTGTTCTCCTTTGGCCTCTTACCTTTTCTTTTTTTCCATTCCCTTCTTTCTTTTCCAGCCTTGATGCTTGATAGGTAGCAGAAAGGCAAGCTAGGACTATTGTTGCCCCCAGAACAGCCTAGATCTACAGGCAGTGGGGGGACTGTGGAAATGACCCGACCAACTATGGTGCATATTGTTACATACCCTGGCCCTTATAGTTCTCATTTACTAGGTATTCCTCTCTCGGTGATCCCTGTGGCTACTCTTCATGCCCAGGCTTCCAGCTGCCTCCATATTACCCAAGCTTCAGCCTCTTGACACCAGTCACTCATGTCAAACTGAATGGACCTGAGATGTCCCCAAAAGATCTCATCCTCCATTCCCTGCCAGCCTCCTGGCCTCCTCCCTCTCCTTCAGCCCCAACTGCTGCTTTTCCTACTTTCACACCCCTCTCACCTCTGACTCTCTCCCTCACTTACACAGCCACATCCTGCATCCATGCTGCAACAGCTCCAGCCCCGGGCTCTGCCCCAGCTGCCAAAGGGTTTTTCTAAGTACATGTCCCTCCCCTACTTTGGTCAGCTCAAAAGTTGTCTTCTCCCAGTATAAACTCTGCTTAACTTTGAGAGCCACAGACTAGCCATTCAGCCTCAATTACTTCGTGTTAATTCCTAGTATAGAAGGGCAGTTCCTTCTTAGTCCTTGTATCACCAATGCCTAGCATACAGTAGGCACTTAATAAAATGCTCGTTGCTTGCTTATTTGAATCCTTCTTTTCCTTCCAGACTTGGTTCAGGCTCTGCCCAGGGTTTCATGAAGTCTGACCCAGATCCCTTCAGCTGAAAGTGATTCTTCCCTCCTCATGTTTCCTGAGAACACTTGGCCTCCCTCTCCTATGTTCTTTTCCTGTTGGACTGTGCATCAGGCATGTTTGTGCAGACCTTGTCCATCTCCTTGGCTGAGGGGAGGCCTGTAAGACCTGGCCCAGTGCCCCATTCAGAGGAGGCCAGTAAGAAAGGTCTATTCTGCTGAGTGATTGAGCTTTGGAAGGCCTTGGATTGTGGGACCAAGTCTGTGCTGTTCCTTGTCATTATTTGAATTTCTGAAACAAGTCACACAGCAGACGAGCACTGGGCCTCAAGTCAGTGGGCCTGAGTTCAGGTCTGCCTGACGACACTGACTAGCTCAGGACAAGTCACTGTTTGCCTCAGTTTCCTCATCTACAAAATGGAGATGATAATAGCACCTGCCTCACAAGGTTGTTATGGGAAATAAGTGAGAGGGTAAAACACTATATGAAAGTCTAGCTGGTATTATCATTGATTTTTTATAGGATAGTCTCGTAGTTCTCCTAGTTACATTATGTAGCTCATTTTTCTTCAAGATGATTGAATCTCAGTAGCCAAGATCATTCCAGTGATAAATATATTTTTTTCATCCTTTGTTGATAACAGAAAATTTAATAAACTGAGAAGAATTTTTTCAGACTCCTCTACTGAATATATATTCTTGAAGCATGTGGTTTTAAAATTGTATTTTCTCCTAATTCTTTCCTGGTCTTAGACCTTATGTTCATTAGAATTTGTTTCCTTTTTATGCCTGACGTCTCCTTGATTAACTTCTTTCCCACCATCTTCTGCAGGTTTCTTCTCCCAAGTACATTACGTCAACAACGTCAGCATCTTCCTCCATCCTTTTGTCACCCAGTGTTTTCCAGCAGTCGTCGACAAAAGCCCCAGATCTAGAGAAGAAGGCCAGTTCCCCTTCCCGCTCAGGGGGAACCTCAGAAAATCACACAAAACCTCCTCTGGTCCTCAGCAGGTCTCAGCTCCAGGACACACTAATACATCTAATAAAGGTAATTGCTTGTCTTGGATTGTTCACTTTTCAATATAAGGAATTGGGTATTTCATGTCTTCTTAGGGAGGCCAGAGTCAGCTGACCAATGCTCCCTTCTTCCCCACAGAGTCACTGGTCTCATTCTGATTGCTTTAACATCTCATTTGGAATGAAAAGTCAGAATAGATTCCAGCTAAGAGAAGTTGTGCGTCTGTGTCCAGGCTCCTCTTTGGCTCTGGTCCCGGTTTCTAATGCAGCACTTGTGGGCAAGTGCTGCCTTCCTGGACACAGAACACAGACCCCTGCAGCACACCCAGTCCTTGGCTGCCCCATTCATTGAGTCCGTCAGCAGGCATTTCAGTTGGCTGTAGCCTGAGCTGAGCTCAGCTGCAGCCATACTGGCTGGAGTCCATCTCCAGCCTCTACCCTCAGCCCCAGGAGGGGCAGCCAGTGGGTTGGGAGTAGAGGCCTGGCTCCAGAACAGGCCAGGTCAATGCATCCCACCTGAGGTTTCCTAGCACAGCTGTGGGTTAACAGGATGCTTATGCTGTTGGTGCCAGAGAACCTGTTTTTCTCATGGAAATAGGCTAGGCTGTGACTGAGGCACAAATGTGGCTGGTGTGCCCCTTGCCATCCCTGGCTTTGGGCTGAGGAAGGGGCAAGAGCCAACTCCATACACCTGTGCCAAGCTTCTTTCCTCTTTGTTTTCACATCCTAGTTTTGTTTAGGAAGGGAGCAGGGTCAGCATCATCTCTGCCACCTGGAGTCTTGGAGCGTGGCCTCGGGCCTTGGCCAGGACTGCCCAGGCAGCCAGTGTCCAAGGCAGAGCTTGAGGCCAAACCTTCCTCACTCCCAAGGTACTGAGCTGCCTCTCCGTGGTTTTTAATATCTTTGTTTAGACACCTGTTGTTGGTCTTTGGTTACACACTCTTGGCTTGTATGTTGTCTTTTCTGAGCCCATACTTGATCTTAATCAGGTCTAATGTAGGTTTGACCATGTTACCCGTTCCCAGAGCCGTATCTTTCCCTCTCTCTTCCCCACAGAATGATGCCAGCTTTCTCAGCACACTCCACGAAGTCTATTTGCAAGTCCTGACCAAGAACATAAATAACCTGCAGCTCTAGTGACCCGAGTGAAGCTCCTGGGCCCTCTGTGTGAGTGGGTGGGTGTCTGCTCAGAAACAAATGCACCTCATTAATGGAACTAGTGTGAACGGTTTCATTTTTAAAGAAACAATGCTTAGTCCGGAAAGTCCTGAAATTGAGCCTGAGAGAAAGAGACTTGTTCTTAAAGAATGTTTTTAAGGTTATATTCTCAGAAATGATGGAGATTTCACTGTGAAGCATCACCAGCAACCCTTTATTTCAGTGGGAAAAACAGACCATTTGTGGAAAATTGTGTGGGCCTTTTCATCAGCATCAAGCACATAAAGAACTTGAGAATGGAGCCTGGGGCGGGGTAGGTCCTGCTCTGGAGGGAGACTTTGTTCTTCTCTCCCCCCTTGGAAGTCAAGTGCTCGTTCCAGGGACTTCATGCAGTGTTTGACCTTGCAAAGATTATTTGCTTCCAAAAGGGAGCCGCCTTTAGCCTCCTTGTCCTGAGATTTAGACCTACTAGTGAAATTCAGATCAGATGGAAATTTTGTAAGGCAGAATAGTTTCCAGTTTGTTGGTCTCACCTAAGTTGAAGACGTATTTATGACTCTTGTTCAACTGCAAGGTTATTGGATAAGAATGGTGTCTCTGGGCCTTAAGGTCCTGAAATGTCGTGGTAAGAAATTGTTGTTTTTTAATTATTTTCCTGACACTGACCAGACCATAGCAAATCTGGCTGCTGGTGTGAGGATTACCTTTTCTTTTTCATGTTTTACTTAATTGGCCAATTGGTAAAGCCAAAATCCCGTTAGATTTAAAAACATTTTTTAACTGCCAAGTGGTTTTAAAGGAAATAACAAGTTTCTTTTTATACCCGAAAACTACTTCTGAGTGTAACCTCATTGTCCTTTTATATCTAAGCATGAGTTCAAAACAATTTAGATCCCTCTTCTTAACTGTAAGGAAAAAAAACCAACTATTGGACCAATACAACATGACCCCTGAGGTCCGACTGTTCCTCACATGTTTGACTAATAGGAATAAAGCTACGCAGGAAAGGGAGCAGGGATACACCCCTCACTGTCTCTAAGTGAAATGCCGAATTGTAGATGTATGAAGCTCTGCGGTGGCCAGTGGGCTTACCACGCCTTGGGGTGCCCCTCCAGCCCAGGTGTTCAAATGGCATGTAAAGGCACCATGGATGCTGCTGTGACTCCTTTGTGTGCTATTTGTCTGTTCCCATAGGGCATGTGATATTTTAATGTAGATTCCCATTCCTTTCAGCAATAGTCATTTTACAGGAGCCTTTTGAATCAAAGTATCTTGGTTTATACCAGGCAATCCTTTTGTCGTATATAACCAAGTAAGATGCACTGCTCCCTTTTCTGAGCACTGTTCTAATGACTTCAGGGTGGGAAGCCCACCTGGTTCCAGCTGCCGTCTCAAAGATGTGCTGGGAATAATGCTGGCAAACTTGGGATTGTTTCTTGGGAACGATATGGTGAGCTTTCAAGGTAACTCAATCACAAGTTTTTCTAGCAGAGTTTTCTGTAGGTGACACATATTAAATATATTAAATAACTTTAGCTTGGCCTTCATTTTTCTGCATGAAAGGACTTCATTTTATTATTTAATGAGCTTCTGGCTTTGCCTGTCCTGGCTCCTGAGTCTTGCTGATGACCCTGGGCTGAATTCAGGGAGGGAGGCAAGGGAGCCTTCCAAGACAGCATATACATTTGACAACCAAAAATAAATTATTTGGGTCAACCAGGAAAGAGAGAACAAAAGCATCATAATTAGCTAGAGGCAAGTCTCAGGCTCCCCATGTCTGGTCCAGCAAAATGGGGTGCTTTGGTAAATTGAGGGATGAGGGTCTGATCACAGTACAACTATGTCGTGCTATCAGACTGATCAGCAAACAGCTAGTGACTTGTTGTAACAAAGGCCTAAATTAAAATGATATTTGGAACCCAATGGAAAGGTAGAAAGAAAACTTCTCTGGAGAGAACATCTCTGACAAGTTTCTATAATATGTTCCATACTTACGTCTTTTAAATTGCTAATCCAAGGAAACCAGGTTTCCTTCGTGTAATAGTTTAAAATTTTAAGTGCCCAAGTTGTGGAGATTTTAAAAAGATAATTTAGTTTTAACCTCTATAATTACATATTAGAAATATTTATGGGGCGGCTAGGTGGCGCAGTGAGTAGAGCGCTGGCCCTGGAGTCAGAAGGACCTGAGTTCAGATCCGGCCTCAGACACTCAGACACACAAACAAAAACCTAGCCGTGTGACCTTGGGCAAGTTACTTAACCCCAATTGCCCTCCAAAAAAAAAAAAAAAGAAAAGAAATATTTATAATGCCTAAGCCAGGTTGACACTGCCATACTTCCTGAGGTATTTCAGGCAGGAGTATCTGGATAGGGCAGGCCAACCTCTCTGGGTAGTTGTTGTTGGTCAGCCCTGCTTGGAAAGCTGTAGCTCAGTAGCCTTATTACTTCCTCCTGCTGAACTTCCCAGAGCCTCACGCCAGCTTGGATCGCTTGTTCACATTCTTGCCAGGGTCTTGGTTTAAACCCATCCATTGAAGTGAGTGCTCAGAAGAAGCAGGTCTCCCTCAGCAGTGTGGTCCTGGTGAGGGCTGGTGAACTAGAGGCCAGAGTCTGTCCTGCTAAGTCCAGCCTTCTGGAATGGAGTTGGCTTCCCTTTCCAGGGCATTACCAGTGAGCCTCGCTGGCTTTCAGTACAGACTCCCTGCTGCTGGGAGGGCTTCCTGGAGCCTTATCACCATCGGGAACAGGGATGTCTTGTTTCACTAAGAGAAGCTGGTTTGGATTTTACTTACTCTAAGAATGCAGAAGCCCGAGTCAGAGTGAGCTCTTTCCAAACAAATTCTGTCTACCAAGCACTTCATGTTCTCGCCAGTGATTTTTTTTTAAAGAAAGAAAGCCACATTGATCCTTCTACCAAATAACTATTTTTAAACCTGCTGCTTTATTTTTCTTTTCCCCAAAGAACCTAGTCCTGATTTTTTTTTTCCATTTTGCCTGGTTCAGACAGTGACTTCTGTTCCACAGCTCACAGGTTAGTGGGAGAGATCTAGGGGGCCTAAGGAAATAGAAGCTGCCCGTGAGAAGAGGACATTGGGAAAAGCTTTAGAACAGGGCAGGGGTAAAGCAGCTTAGAGCTTGATTCAAATTGTTTCACTTAACAAAGAATGGATAATTGTCTTCTTGCACATTTGCTGCTGAGCAAACATTTGCTTTATGTTGATATTTTATTATTCAAAGTTCCTTTGTGAAACCAGTAATGCCGTTTGGATTAACATATTTAAATATTAAGGAAAGGTCAAGCGGACACAGTCATTGGCCTCAGACCTGTATTTAGGATACTCAGCCCTGGGGCCCAGATCCTTGCCTGATGTGATTTTCCGCTTAATTTAGGAAAAATGTGTGCAATATATTCACCTCCAATTTGTATTTGACATCATCCAAACTGTTGATTCATTATTCATTTTTAAGTGAGACAGTATCATTTTCTTTTGGTCATTCTATTTGATTGATTCACCAAAAGCACATTGGAAATGGTTTCTGATTTATTTTGTGTGTTACTGTTTAATCTCTACTTCACCCATCCTTCCGATGTGCTGTTCCAAACATCAAGCGTTCGTGACCATGTACTGTATGTACTGTGCTTCCCTTCTTAGGAAGTGGACGGAAGAATCTCTGGAAATGGGTCTTTTCTTTTCAACATCAATAATGCATCACTAACTTTTTTTATTATATGAATTTTCTACCATCCATGTGTGTTTGCAAATATTAAGTTATTACATGTTTTAAACTGAGCATTTTTCATCCTAAATTTTGTATGTTTGCAAGTATATTTTTTTAATAAAATTTCAAAACAAAGTTTTCTCACCTACAAAATTTTTAACTGTGTTTTCCTTTCATTTCTACAAGTAGAAACATCCAGCTGCATCCCTTTGGTGTTGCTGAAATCACTGACCAGTTCTCTGGCAAATCCTAGTCTGTACCCCTACATGTAGCCCAGCTGACCCAGCTTTCAGGCCCCCCAACCTGTCTTGATTGTTGATGTTTAGCCCTGAGCATCTGGTACTAATTAAGAAATACATATTCTTCTCCACCTGGTGGCTGAAGGTGAAGGCTCACCCTGCCCTGCATGCACATGTGGACTTGGTGCCAGGGCACTTGGAGTCTGCCAGGCTCCCAACACTTCCCAACAAAGTGGGGCTACTTCTGCTAATCTCATTCAGGGTAATGTGTTTGGTGGGCATCATTTATCAGTAATGTTTATCATTGCCTTCTCTGAGCGCAGCACTGTGCCAGGGCGCTGTGAGGAGCCATACGTGTACCCATGCACACTCTCAGAAGCTAGATGGTGATAGAAGAAAGCAGCAGAAGAGGTCACAAGGCAATTGAAACTGCCAAATTGAGGGGAAGTGGGGTGCACAGTGCAACTTCCCTGCAAATCAGGTGGCTGAAGTAGTTAGTTCTGGATGAGAACTGGGTCTGGCAAAGGGGGGTTTTCTTGCCTCTCTCACCCCTTCCAGATGCTAGAGCAACTCTTTTTGTTCCAGTCTGGCATCATCACCATGCAGTACCACCTCTGAACTCACAGAGATGCCGGGGCTGAGGATTTGGAGGATGGAGCTCCAGGTGCCTGAAGCTTCCCTGTTTTGAGTATAGAGAGCTTTTAAACCCATCCTTTATGGAAATCCTTAAATGTTTGTGTGTGTGTGCGTGTGTGTGTGCACGCACGCACGTGTATACACACATACATTTCCCAATCCTTGTACATTGTTAGCTCCTTGGGGGCAAGGGTTGTCTTCCCAGTACCTAGCATGGTGCTTGACACATAGTATTACAGATTGACAACAGGTTCAGGTACCCATTGGCAGTAATTACTGTAACAATGATACAATTCTATTAGCATGTTGTATTTTATCACAACACTGCTTTACAGTTTTCCAGGGAACTTTCCCAACATTATTCCGTTTGATTCAGAATAAGTATAGGTTTAGCAGGGGAAATATTCATATCCATTTTATAACTTAAGAAGCAGGGATTTAGAGTGTGAGCGCCTTGGCCAAGGTCCCTCGTGTGGCAGAGCAGAGACTAGATGCCAGGGCTGAGGACCTTGAGCCAAGAACCTAGCACTTCCTTTGCACAGTGTGCTCTCACAATGGGGACACCCACAGGATCTGGGGGTGTAGAGGCCCCTGCCCAAGCTGTGCTGTCAACTCCTCACACAGCCCTCCACCTCCCCTGCACCCACACCTGAGTCTGTGATGGGCCAGGACACTTGAAAACAAAGCTACAGAACCTGTGGCCAAAGTGAGGCAATAGGGAAATGGAGCCTGCTGCTAATTCAATGACTATCCCCACTGGAACCCTTTCCATGATGATACATTGCAATCCCTTCCCCCTCCAAGCAGATGGTCTTCAAAAATGGCAGGGACTGGAAAATGAACCCCCTCCATCGCCAGCCTTTGTGGGGTCTCCCTGGCATAGGCAGAGAGCGGGCCTGCACAGCCCTGCACACCAAGATCTTTGAATGTGGAGGAAATCCTTTGGTGTGCAGCAAGGAGGCCACAGGCTGTGCGGGCCTGGTATAGAGAAGCCACTGCCACCTTGGAACTCAGAAAAGAACTAGTACAGAACTTTAAAAAGGGCCCTTGAGATTCCTACTCTTCCCTCTTTCTCCCTCTCTCTCTCTCTCTCTCTCTCTCTCTCTCTCTCTCTGTCTCTCTCTCTCTCTGTCTCTGTCTCTCTCTGTCTCTCTCTCTCCCTCTCCTCACACTCTCTCTCTGTCTCTCTGTCTCTCTCTCTCTCTGTCTCTCTCTCTCTCTCTCTCTCTCAAGGCAGGGAGCTACACATGAGGAATTAAAAGGATAAGCTAGGACAACTCAATCAACCTGGGAGAGAGGAATAAAATAACAATATAGCTGGAAATTTCAGAGGATTATGATGATGAAACTGAACAAAATGGAAAACTATATGGAGCCCCCCAATAAAACAGCCCACCCAAATACATCATTAATTTTCAAAAGTGCATTGACAAAGTAAAGTAATCCTTTAAGCTGCTAGAAGGAAGGATATTTAGAAAATGAAAATCTCGGGGCCGCTAGGTGGCGCAGTGAATAGAGCACCAGCCCTGGAGTTAAGAGGACCTAAGTGAGTTTAAATATGGCCTCAGACACTTAACACAAAACTAGCTGTGTGACCTTGGGCAAGTCACTTAACCCCAGTTGCCCTGCCTCCCCCCGCCCCCCCCCCCAAAAAAAGAAAATGAAAATCTCAGAAAACTTATCTACAAGACATAGAAATGACAAGAAGCTGTAGTATGACCAATGGTTTGGGTATTATTTCAAGTGGCTCCCTAACATGACAGAAGGTGCTGCACTGGGTCCTGGGGATGTAGAAAATACAAAGATTAAAAAATGGCAATCCTTGTCCTCAAAGAGTTTGCATGCTGCTAGTGGAACTGTTGCATGGACAGAGCAGATAAGATATGATGGAAGCAGAGGGGAGATCTAGACAAAGCTAAGAAAGAACATTTTACTGGGTGCATCAGGAAGGTTTCAAAAAGAGGTGTCACCTGAGTCACATAATGAGAAAAGAGAAATAGATAGTCCCAGGGTTGCAGGAGTGTCCATGAAATATTAAAAGATGACCTCCCACATAGTGGATCGATTTTCTGTAGAGGACCGTCCACCCTTTTTTTCCAGGGACTGTTTAATAGGTAAGTTCCTGTGGTGTGGGAGAATGAAAAAGAACAGATGAACCTCAATCATATCCCTTGTTGGGGGTTTTATCACCAATATCCTTCCCTAAGAAAAGAAAAAGGGTTATGGAATGGATTTTGTAAAATCTGTGTTGTGGGACATACATCTAATGCAAGATGTGCTGTAATGGAAATGCAGGTTTGAAGATCTTCCCTGCCCCTAGGCCCTTGATTGGCTTAAGAGACTTTGATTGACTTAAGTGACTCTGAGAACCGTCCTTGATTTGAAAATATACTCTGCCCCCTAATAGGCTGAATGTGGTCACATGGAGCCTGTGGTAAGAGGCTTGGTTTTCAGGAATGACCACACCTTGATGCTGTGTGATTGGGCAGTGGGTCAAGAGGGTGGTTACATTCTTTGAGCCAGGAGAAGACTATATAAACTCTGATGAGAGGCTTTGCTTTGGGGCTCATTTTGAGAAGTGTTGTGTGATTTGACCAGATGAGACTCTGGGAAGCCATTGTTGAGAGCCCCCTGGCTTTGAAAACCCAGATGTTGATGCTTCCCTCTCTGGTAACTGTGATTTTGATATTGATAATGGTTGGACAGTTTGGAAGCCTGTCTGTTTGATCTGTCTGTATACTCTGAAGTTCGGGGTGCTGACCTTTTCCACCTGAACTAAGTAATACATGTTTGTTTGATTAAAGCAAGCTTGTTAACCCATTTTGAGTTGCTTTCCTTTTGAAAAGCAGATCTAAGAACCTGTGTTGGCAGTCAACCTGGGGATATTGGGGTGCTTGCTCCTGCATGTGCCTAATAGTTGAACTAGATGGATTAAGATATGTTATAGCTGGCTCAAGAAAGTCGCAGGTTTTATTGATCAAAAAACTATTGGCCATTTTATATTCAAAATCAATATACTATTGATTCTAATGTCACATTAACAAGTAGCATCACTTCCTTAATTATCACAATGCTTTTTTATAAAATTGGATTGTAGAGATAGCTACTTGTTAATGTGATATTAGAATCAATAGTATATTGATTTTTTTATCCTCCATTTTTCTTCCTTTATTTTAAATCTACCTATAATTTCATAAATGTTAGAAACTCCTTCCATCGGTGCAAACTGGCCAGAACTGTGACACAGTAGTCTTCAAGTGTTACTTGGGCAAATTAAATCCCCAGGTCTTCCTGAATCCCAATTCTGCCACCAGGCTGCCTCTTACAGTAAATAGCATAGTAGTGAAATCTATCAAGAACAAGTCTTAAAAGAGGAAATAGAAAGATAGAAAGGGGTTAAAACATCTCTGTGGGTAATGTTATTCTATCCAGAACATAGACATAGTGTAGTGGCTAGAGCATGAGACCTAGAGTCTGGAAGATTATTATGTCTGCCTGAGTTTCTTTATCTGCAAAATGGGGGTAATAGTCCCTTCCTCCCAGGGTCATTGGTATGTTATCGCAAACTTTGAAATATTTTGCAAACCTTAATGTACTATATAAAATCCTAGCTCTTATGATTAGCAATGGATCAGCATGAAACTAATAATTTAGGTAGAACAGGGGCAGCTAGGTGGTACAATGGGGGCGGCTAGGTGGCACAGTGAATAGAACACAGGCCCTGGCGTCAGGAGGACCTGAGTTCAAATTTGGCCTCAGACACTTAACACTTGCTAGCCATATGACCTTGGGCAAGTCACTTAACCCCAGTTGCCCTGCCTTCCCCCCTGCAAAAAATAAATAAATAAAAATAATTTAGGTAGAACAAACAATTCTGACAAAAGAACTGACTTAGTGTTGTTTTTTTTTTTAAATGACTTCTTGTGTGAAAAAATGTAGAGAAGCCGTGGGTTCCCATGTAAACACCAATATAGCAAAGGACACAATGAGGACCAATGATAAAGAAAAATGAAGGGAAAACCCCACCAGGAATCAGCTCTTCCATCCAGTCCAGGACGCAGGGGAGGGGATGAGTCACATTAGGAAAGTCATTTCCAAGTGTATTGAATTCAGAAGCTGGCAGAGGGGAGGGGACAGGAGGAGCTGCCCCAAGGAAGCCAGTATGAGCTCCAGTCAACCAACAGCCAGCAGAGATGGGAAGAGGAGTCCCAACAGGGAAGTCAGTGTGAACTCTCTTGAGAGGAGGTGAAACCAACTTGGGGGACAGGAGTCATAAGCTCCAGGAATTGGTTACTTGAAGTCGGATCTCAGCTGTATCCTGTCAGAACAAAATAGGAAACAGGCCAGCCCCTAGATATTACAGTCCACAGGGTCTGTATTTGCAGTCTTCAGAGCACTGGCAGTCACAGCAACAGACAGGTCCATCACCAGAGTTATTGTGCCAGAGACCTGAGACCAGCTTGTGTTCTAACATCTCACTGAGGCTTATTGGGATCAAAATAGGCAATCTAATCAACTCTGAGCTAGGGTTGTGTGAGGTGAACCTAAAGACTGACCAAGACCAAAGCTTGCTGTAGACTGACCTCCAGGAAGCTGAAGCAGAGGGTAGGACCTCCTATCATCCACCATATCCAACAGGGACAGTGGCATCCAGACTAAAGGAGACAGAACCAAGGTTTACCCAACACATCTAAGAGTGGCAGAGGGTACTTGACCACTTATATTCTCCAACTGTAGAAATGGAGGCTAAAATTATGAGTAAACAGAAGAAAATATCAAGGACAATAAATACTATGGGTTGAGAGAGGACCAGAGGACCAAGGGATAAACCCAGAGAAATAGAACTACATCATAACTACAAACAGCTTAAGGGGAAAGTGTGTGGATGGGGAATATGGTGACTAGGATGCTCAGATAAACCCAGAAGAAGAAAATTACTCCAAAATATACACAAGCAAAACCTCAAATAAAAATGTAGATTGGGTGCAAGTACAACCAGAAATCCCTGGAAGAGATGAAACAAGAATTTTTAAAGTTTAAAAACAAAAAAAAATTTTGTAGGGCAATTGGGGTTAAGTAACTTGCCCAAGGTCACACGGCTAGGTTTTTGTTTTTGTGTGTGCATTAAGTGTCTGAGGCCGGATCCGAACTCAGGTCCTTCTGACTCCAGGGCCAACACTACTCACTGCGCCACCTAGCCACCCCCAAAATTTTCTTAATGAAATGACAAAGATGGCAGAGTAGAGAAAGTACTACATATGAGTTCTCCCAACATTCCCCTCCAAGCAACTGTAAAATAATGCCTCAAATTGAATCCTGCAGCAGCAAAGCCCACAGAAAGTCAGGGTGAAACATTTTTCCAACCCAAGGAGATCAGAAGGAGAGGTCTGTGACACAGATGGAGGCCAGCATAGAGCCCATGTGGTGGCAACACCAGTTGTAGACCTTGGAGAGGATAAGGACAGTAGAAGCAGCAGCAGCCTTGGGATTCCTTAAGCCAGAGGCAGTAAGGGGATTGGCAACTTGTCAGAAAGAGACCACAGGGGGCTGCATTAGGCACAGGATCACATGCTGTTTGGAGACTCCATTGTTTGTGCCCACTTCCTGGTCACATTTCCAGGAAGAAGAGGAATAGTTATAGGCTCAAGGGAGCAGGAGCCACAAGAACAGTATCAGTTTGTGATTGCAAGGGATCAGTGACCACACCCCTTGTACCCCAAACTCTGAAACCCCCCAGAACTAGCCCTGAAAACAGCAATGTGAAAATGGGACACCACCTTCCACCTCCCACCCCCCGCCCCCCCATAATAGAGCCCAACTCTGTATCAAATCAAAAAACAGGTTGGGGAAATGAGCAAACAACATCAACAAAGAACTTGACCATAAAAAGTTACTATGGTAACAAAGAATATCAAGGCATAAACTCAGAAGAAGACAACAATGTCAAAACAGCTATGAGACTTAAAGCTTCGAAGGGGGAAAGAGGAAAATTGAATGCAAGCCCAGTAAGAATTCCTGCAAAAACTAAAAATTTGTTTTGTTTTAAAAATAAAATAAGAGTGGTGAAAGCAAAATTCAGCATAGATAAAAAAGGAAATTCAAAATAATTATATAATGAATAAAATATTTGGGAATCCCAACTACCAAATTTTGGGGGTTTCTCTAACAATAGTCTATGGTATATTATTTCTGGGTCTTCCGTTCCTTATCTAATCCATTGATCTATTGCTGTTGCTGTTTGTCCTCTTCTCAAAGACCATAACAACAGGGAGGTGATTCCAGGACATGCAAGTGAAATGGATTTGAGTGAGGGAAGTCTGTGCAAGGTCACTAGCCTCACTTTCTTTTGCAGAGTCATTTGGATACAGTGGCCAGATATAGATCAAGACATCTGGAGATGGCCCAGGTTGTGGTGGCGACCTCACTTTGATTGAGGCAATGATTAAGGCTTAATAAGAAATGAGGCAAAAAATGGCCTCTTTTAAAAAAAATTTGATCTGGGAGGGGAAGACCCAATCTGGGACCAAACAATGACCAAGTAGGACTTGACCTGAGACCTATTGTTGGCCAATCAGTGAGAGCCAGAGTGATTTGGGATTAAGGTTGGTGTTCAAGAGAGAGACAAATTTCAGAGATTAAAATTTATATTCCCTTTGGGCGAGCACCTGAAGGTAAGAGTGTACTAGTCACAGTTCTTAGCGCTGGGGGTACAAAAAAAGGTAAAAACAGAACACACCCTCAAGGAGCTTACAATCTAAAGAGGGAACAAGATGCAAACAACACTATGCAAATAATTATGAGATATGTATGGGATACACTGGAGATAAACTGAGAGAAGGCACTAAGATTAAAGTGGAATCTGGAAAGACTTATAGAAGGTAGAATTTTCATTGAGATTTTTAGGAAGCCTGGGGAAACCTGGAGGGAGAGAGGAGGAAGGAGAGCATTCCAGGCCTCAGGGGGTATCCAGGGAAAATAGCTGGCATCTGGAACTAGATTGTCTGGTTCAAAGAACAGCCAGGAGGCCAGTGTCACTAGTTTGAAGAATATATTGAAAAAAGGAAGGTGTAAGAAGACTGGGCATGTAGAAGAGGGCTAGGTTTTGAAGGATTTTGAAACACTATAATTCATTCTTCTACTATCTTCTTCTCAAAACCCTGTAACATCACACCCCACTGTCCCACTCATTCAATTCCCTCTTTGGACTTACCACCAACCCCTTTCACTCTATGTCTGACAATGAAACCTTCCTTCTCCTTAACAAACCCTCTACATGTCTACTTAATCCAAACCCTCCATCTTCTCCCACAGATTGTAACCTCAATTATAACTCTAACCTTCAACCACCATCTACTTGTTTCTTCCATACTGCTTTCAAATATGCCCAAATCTCATCTTAAAAAAAAAACTAAACAACAAAAAAACACCTTTATAAAGCTTTACCATCACTTTGAGATATTGTCCTATATCTCTCTTCCCTTCCTAAGAGAAATTTCTTTTTTTAAAAACCTGCCTAATTTAGACTAATTTAAATTGAGCCTCCATTTCCTTTCCTCTAGTTCCTCCCTCAACCCTTGGCAATCTGGCTTCCAACATAATCACTTTACAATGACCTTAGCTATCAAATCTGAATGGTCTTCCTTCAGCCCTCATTCTTCTTGACCTACCTGCTGTGTTTGATGTGACTGGCCACTGTCACCTGGACAATGCCTCCTCTCTGGTCTTTCATGACTACAACCTATTGGTTCCTGTTCCTACTTGGCTCATTGCTTCTTATCAATCCCCTTTATTGGTTTCCCATTCAGATCCTACTCCCTAGCCATGGTCACTCCCCAACACTCCACTCAAGGGCCCCTACTCTTTTCTCCCTACAACTTCTTTCTTGAGGATTTCATAGATTCCCATGGGTTTAATTATCATCTCTATGCCAATGACTGAGATCTATATGCCAAATGCCCCAGGAGTTCCAATCTCACCTCACTAATTGGCTACTGGATATTTCAAACTGAATGTCTCATAGGCTCTCAAACTCAGTGTGCCCAGAACTTGTTATATTTTCCCTAAACTGCCCTGTTTTTATCCAAGGCATGACATCCTTTGGGTCTCCCAGGTGCATAACCTTGCCAGTCTCCTTGACTCCTTAGTCTCCCCCAGTCCACATATGTAATCACTTGTTAATCTTTCTGTTTCTCTCTCTATAATGTCTCTCTCCTCTCTGACCCGTCCATTCAAATAGCTACAATCCTGGAACTGGTGCTTATCACCTATCTCTCTGACCTAGATTATCCCAATGGCCTCCTAATTGATCTCTCAGCCTCAAGTCTCTGCCCATTTCAGTCCATACACACAGGATTACCGGGTTTTTGTTGTGTTTTTTTTGTTTTTTTGCTTTTTTTTTTTTTTGGAGGACAATTGGGGTTAATCGACTTGCCCATGGTCACACAGCTAGGTTTTTTTTTGTTAAGTGTCTGAGGCTGGATTTGAACTTAGGCTCTCCTGACTCCTGGGCCAGTGCTCTATTCACTGCTCCACCTAGCCACCCCACATGGGATTATCTTAAAGTATAAGTCAGCATAGATCTGACTGTGTCACTCCTCTACTCAACCAACTCCAGTGGCTCCCTATGGTTTCTAAAATTAAAAAATAATCTCCTCTGTTTGGATTTTAAAGTTCCTTGCAACCTGCTCACCACCTATCCTTCCAGTCCTCTTGGACATTATTTCACCTCCCTTTGAAATTCAGCCAGAATGGTTTCCTATCTGTTCCTCACACTTGACTCTCCATATCCAACTTCCTTGCATTTAAATTCATTGTCCCTTGTGCCTGAAAAACTCCCTCCTCTCTCTTCCTTCAAAATGAAAGTCAAGCCTCACCTTCTGCATGAAGCTTTTCTGAGCCCTCCAACTGCTAATGCCTTTCTTCCCAAGCTTCCTCAAATTTAACTATCTACTCTGTTCCTTATAAAAGAAAATAAGGTATGTGTGTGAGTGTGTTTGTGTGTGAGTATCCACATGTATACACTCATGCACTCCCAGTGTGCATTACAGTATAGATTGTGCAGTATAAACACACAAAATTGATTAGGCTGTGCAAAGTTTTCAGCCTCACTGTCTCCTCCAGTGTCATCAGAGTTCAGGCTTAGACACAGTGGGGACAACTGGCTATGGCCCCCACACAAGGTAATACACAAAATGAATGAGCTCTCCTAAATGAAATAAAGGGTGTCAGATCTTACCCAAGAGGAATCCCCTGAAGTCTTCATTATAGTAAACTGGAGACAGAGACATAATGGAGGGGCCAGCTCCTTTACATAGTGGTTTTTTCCCAGAATCTTTTTCTCCCTTTAGGGACCTGAAGAGAGTCTGAAACTGGCAGCCAGAGAACCAGGCTCCTTCTCCCAAGCTCTCACCAACTCCATCCTTCACCCATATAAGGAGTGTCTTATGCAAATGCCCTTTGAGCCAGGTGCTACATACTGTCCAAAATACTGTTGTCTTCTTCCCCCTTAGAATGTAACTTCCTTGTGGTTGGGAATTGTATCATTTGTTGTATTGATTTCCCAAGGGCCTAGTCAGTGCCAGATACATAGTAAACTGTGTTTAATAAATACTTGTCGATTGATCAACTGACAATTGCTGTTTTTCAGTATAGTTTAATACTAGCATTGTTCTACCCCCTTAACTCTTTTTATCCTAAAGGAAAACAGAAGGACTGAAGCTTTTTGAGCTAAGGAGGGACGATATTATCAACAAAAGATCAGGAGTCCTGGCTGTTACTTCTTCTGAGCATGACTCACCCTATCTCTGTGTCAACTGAAGGTTTTAACAGCTTATTTACTCTCCCTTGGGGTACTTGGAGGTTATTAATTAACGCTTTTCTGAGACTTTGGAGCCCTGAAATGATAAGTCTGTGGAGAGCCAAGAGGACTGGTTTTCTCGGGTTCCCTGATCCTCATCCCATCTTTGCCTCACTTACATACCCCCGGACAAAAAAGCCACTTCTCCAGCCACTAAATCATCCCGTCTTTGCCTCACTTACACACCCTGGACAAAAAAGCCACTTCTCCAGCCACTAAATCATCCCGTCTTTGCCTCACTTACACACCCTGGACAAAAAAGCCACTTCTTCAGCCACTAAATCATCCCGTCTTTGCCTCACTTACACACCCCTGGACAAAAAAGCCACTTCTTCAGCCACTAAATTTGGGCAGGGAGGAGGACAGGAGATCAGAAAGAAGAGACCTTTTTGAGGCCTCCATTGCTCTTCCTTCCTTTGCAGCAATGTCCAGGGTGTGAAAGTCCTGCTCACCCAAAGCGTGGGCACCAGGCACTTAACTGGGTATGAGGGAAGAGCTAGCCTCCCCCTTTCCCTAAAAGGCCCTATGACCCTGAAATTTGGGCCGGAGGTTTGGGTCTGTGCACAGCCAACGTAGTCCTCAGCCCTAAGAATTCAAGCCATTGTGACCTTGGAGCCTGGATGCCAGAACAGATATTTCTCGCAGCTGGGGAAGCCATGAGAAGCCAGGGTGCCAGGGCACAAGGCCATGGAGGTCTGGGACTTATTACTTGGTGGGTCTGATGCTATGCAGGAACTGAACTAAATGTGAACCCAACCTCCTCTCCTTGCCTGAGACAGAGGTGAAGCTAGTGTATGTATGTGTGTGAGACAGTGTGTATGAGCATGTGAGTGTGTGTGTGTGTGTGTGTGTGTGTGTGTGTGTGTGTGTATTGGGGGTGTTTGTATGTTTGTGCATGCTGTACCTTTGAAGTAAACATTTCTTTGTAAAAGCTTTTTTGACTTTTAAGTGGTTGAATGGACTGACGTTCAGGTAGCGCTCAAATTGGGGCAACACACTGGTTAGGGCCTGAGCCAGCAGCAGAGAGCCTCATCCCACCAAACCTCACTAAGAGTACCTGAGGATCCTGAGGGATGAAATGTAATATACTTGACCTTCAGGCCCTTGGGATCAGAGCAGGAAGCATTAAAGGGCACTGGGAAAGGCTTCCAGTAGAAGTGAGGAGGGAGAGCATTCCAGGCTTGGGGGACAGAGGCCAGAGAAGATGCCTAGAGCCTGAAACTGCAGGGCTTTATCTAAGGAGCAGCAGGGATAGCAAGGTCTCTGAACCATGAAGTCTGTGGAGCCAGGCATGGTGCTTTCTCTGGACTTCAGTCTCTTCCTCTTCCTCTTCCTCTATTGGATCAGCTGAGCTCTAATATTCCTCTGATTTAGTGATGTGTTCCTGGTCCCCTCTTGGCTTTATCAAGCACCTGCTATGTGGAGGCACTGTGTTGTTAAGTGCTAGAGCTACAAGAAGAGGCAAGACTTACCCCTGCCCTCAAGAAGCTTACAATCTAACAAGATGAAAACAAATGTCAAGCTCTATACAGCATAAATAGGAAGTAATTAACAGAGAAGAGGCTTTTGTAGAAGATGAGATTCAGTTGGGACTTGAAGCTAGGGAGGTCTGTAGGAGAGTGGAGGAAGGAGAGGCTTCCAGGCATGAGGAACAGCCAGAGAAAATGTCCAGAGCTGAGAGATGAGGGTCTTGTTCATGGGACAGCCAGAAGGCCAGGGTCATTGGATCAAAAAGTACCTGGAGTAAGGTACAAGAAAACTGGAAAGGGAAGAGGGGAATAGGTTATAAAAGGCTTTGAATGCCAAAGGATTTTGTATTTGATACTAAAGAAAATAGAAAACCACTGGAATTTATTGAAAAGAGGGGACATGCTGCTTCAATTTGCATTTTAGGGAAATCCTTTCAGTGGCTAAATGGAGGATGGACTAGAGAGGGGAGAAATTTAAGGTAGGAACAACAACCAGCAGCTACTGTGATAGTCCAGGCAGGAGGTGATGAGGGTCTGAACCAGGGTGGGACAGTGTCAGGAGAGAAGGGGACGGATTTGAGATGTGACAAAGATAAAACCAATAGGTCATGGAGGGTAAGAGATAGTGTGGAGACCATGGTGACTCCTAGGTTGTCAGCCTGAGGAACTGGGAAGGTGGTGTTGCCCTCTAGGAACAGGGAAGGTAGATGGGGGACAGTTTAGGGGAAAAGTTAGTGGGTGCCATTTTGGCCATGTTGAGTTTGTAGCAATGAACATAGAAGGGTGCACATCTACCACAAGTGTAGAGGGGCTCCAAGGGCAGTTGTAGATAGAGCCAACACATACAATAGACACCCCAGTGGCATTTGGGGGATAATTGTAACATTCAGTCTCTGCAGAGGAGCTGCCTTTGATTAGAAGGAAGGCCGTACTTTTGAGAGTAATGTGTGCAGACATCTGAAATTCCCCCTTCTTACTGTTAATTCCTGAGGTGTATTTCTATGGTCAAAATCCACAGGCAGGATTAGAGAAAATTCCCTAGTAGTTTCACCAGCCTTAACATCAGTGGCCTTGATTGTGGATTCCCCTTATCCTTTCACTTTTCTGCCTAATAGCCTTAAAAGATCCTTGTTCTTCCTGACTCCAGGGCGGGTGCTGTATTCACTGCACCACCGAGCAGCCCCGCAAATGTCCCCGTTCTTAATGTCTGGGGCTGTTCCTGATATTAGGACATCCAACCGTCCATGTCTTTCCTGGAGATTGCTCCAGATGTGCCCACATTAATACAAAGGCTAACGCAAGGGACAAATGTACACTATTGCAGTGAATGGTCTCTTGGATTAATCTAGCAGGCTTAACCATACAAGAGGACAGGAAAAGACACGCATTCAAATTAAAGACTTCTTCACGTACTAGCATATAGCAAGTAATGATTATCATTTGTAGCATTGCGACTTTCAGGAAATACTATCAATACATGCAGTGATTGCACAGCAGGAGGATGAAACCATGACAGAATAAGCTTCTTACACCACCCAATGCAACAAAACCAAAACTGCATTGACAAAATAATACAGAATATAACCAGGGATAGAATAGAATAGAAACAAAATTGTAGCTCTAAAATTTTTCTATTTCCTCTGAAGTAAAAGAAATGCAAACCAGAGTGTTTCCCAAAAGGGGATGACTTATTCTGGTTTTTTAAATCAGCCTAGCCCCTGAGAAATGCCAAAAGCATTCTTCTAAATCCAGGACATTTCCCAGGCCTCAGTTTGTCAAAGGGAATGCTTATTCAATCACTAAAGACAAAAGAACTGTGGCCTTACTACTTACCATCACACACACAAATACAAAACCCAGTTGGGGTTTGGGGGTGGGGAAAGATCTCCAGTCTGAACCTGGCAGGTGGTAGAAAACAATTGCTAATTGCCCTCTCTTCTTTCCCTGGGACAAGGATTGGGGGCTTTTTTATTGGCCATCCCAAGATTTGGTCTTAAAGGTGTGATCTACTGGCTACATTTGAAACACAATGAGCTAGCCTAAGAATCACTGGACTGAAAGTAAATTGTCCAAGCTTTTAGAAAAAAAGTTTAGGTTTCCCCCGCCCCCCAACTGTAGGGTCTTGCAAAATATAAACAACCCAAAATGCTATTTCTGCAGCAGAATGCCTGTGTGTAGAGATATGTACACAAGTAGTTATAGGAGAGGTAGTGGTCTCTACATGTGTGGGGAAAGGCCTGTCACTGTGCGTGGCTGGGAGGAAGGTAAGAGACACATCCCCAGCCTCCTTTCCCCCTCTCCCCTTCTCCAAGGTGGAGTTCATTCCTGCCAGGAGGGGAAACAGGAGGTTGGGGGCAGAGGTTAGCACTCTGTTCTCCTCAAAGATAGAGCATAGAGGCTAGAAGTGTATCTGTCCTCTAAAATATTGTTCATCTAGGGGATGTGATCAGGCTCCATCTGACTTTTGATCACTTTTGTCATTTTGGGTGAAGGTCACCCCAAGGTCTACATCCAAGGCTTGACCTCTTTCCTACCAAATACTGCTTCCACAACCAACACATAATGGATAGCAAAGAAACCCACTTATCTAAATTTTAGCAAAACAGAGATTGGAGGAGGCACCCAAAGGAGAAAGGTACAAGATTGTATGGAGCTACGCTCTCCCATTGGGAGATCTCAACCAAAAGAATGTCCTGGATCTCAGCCAAGGGGAAGTTCCCCAAACTCTAGGGTAGCAAGCGGAGAACACAGACACAAGGGAGACTGCCTGCTCCTCTTATGTCTTCCCAATGCCTTTTCCTTTGACAACATGAAGTGCAGTTGGACTCTTCCATCTTTTCTCTCAAAGCTAGAAGCTGACTCAAGACTGCACCAAAAGAAGACTCTCACTTGAAGAGTCCCTCCCAAGGGCAGGACTGGCTGAGAACTGAAGCTCTGGCCCATGCCCAACTCCTGTCCCACCTCATATAAGGCAGACCTTCATTCCCACCACAACAACCCCATGCCAATGGGACAGGGGTTAGAAGTTCAAGATGCCTTTTGAACATACAATCCAACTTGTCTGACAGGCTGTTGGAGATATGAGATTGAAGGTCAACAAAGAAGTTGGGATAGGATAGGAAGAGGAGAAAGTCACTAGTATAGAGATGATGATTAAATCTATGGGAGATGATGAGACCAAATATAGAAACAGTATAGAAAATGAAGAGAAGAGAACCTAGTCCGAGCCCTGAGAGACAGCAGGACTGAGAGGAGTGGTCACATAGGAAGAAGAGGGCCAGCAGTGTCCCAGTGACCCAGAGGGAAGACCGAATTGAGTTGGAGAGAGTGATCCACTGTGTCCAAGGCTACAGAGAAGTCAAGGAGGATGAGGATAAAAAAAGCCATTGGAGGCAGGAGCAGGTGTGACCACATTCAAGGTAGAGTTGTGCATGGAAGAGGTGGTACAGGCAAAAATACTGAACTTTATGAATACACATAATTTTTAATGCCAGAGAATCCCACTCTCTGGGGGCATAAATATTCATTAAGCATCTATTATGTGCCTAGTGCTGTACAAATATGATCTCATTTGATCCTCCTAACCACCTTGGGAGGCAGGTGTGTATTAACAATGCAATATTGTTGTCTAGGCAACTCTGCCCAGCCTGTACAAAAGCTGTGTGCACATTCCTTCTGCTAGGTTTTTGCTTCCTTTTAGCTATGAACAGTAACTTTTTCCTGGACCACCTAAGTCCCTCCAGTTTGCTCTTCTGAATGCTGTGACACAGAAGAATCCTCAGGCAAACCAGCCAACTCCCTAGCCATCTGAGCTCTTTCCTCCAGCAGCTTATCCCTACTTTTACACATAAGATGATAACTTGTTAGCAGGACCCAGCCTCTCCTGCACACTCCTGCCAGCTCTTTACCTGGTTCTATGGGTATTCCTTGCAAACATCTTTCCAAATCTCCAGGTTCTCCCTCTTTTAGTCTTGGTTCCCAGTTTTCACAGGGCTGGTACTTTTGGCCCATTCTCTTTGGCTAGAGAGGAATAAGGTGAATCCTCCCACCCTGGGATAGCCATTTCTCCCTCTAAAGCCCCCCTGCTTCCAAATAGAGGCCTGATATTTTGTCATCCCATCCTCTTCGCCAAATGTATTAACAATGCAATATTCACAATGCCTATGGCAATTATAAATAGGCTTATGTGATTATTAATTACAAAATATACCAGGAACTTTATATGGAGGATAAAGCTAGAACATTTATTAAAATACCAAATAACTGAATCCCAAAACCAGAAAGTCAAAGCCATCAGAGTAGTTATGAAATTGGTACATGTAGTTAACATAGTAAACAACCACATTCTCAAGCCTCCAAAACAGAACAGGCTACCTCAGGCAAAGGTCCTTCTCTCCCCACTCACAGCAACTGCTCAGCATCCAGGAAGCGTGCTCCCACCAGCTCCGGCCCCCCGCAGTTCTGGTCCCTGGCAGTCCCCAACAAGAGTCCTTAGCAGAAATTCTGGCTGGCTCAAAAAGGGGTTTGCACCTCCACCTCTACCTCACTGCTGCCACTGTTGCTGCTGCTGCTAGTCACCATTGGAACTCTAGCTTTTTTTTTTCTGCTTCCTCTTGCCCCATGCCTTCCTGCTATGTCAGTAAGTCCTATGGGGCATGGAAGATCTTTCAATCCCATAACCCTTACATTCAGCCCCAAGATCTTTCATGTCCCTTACTTGGCAAAAATATATTAGGAATAACTGGTATCAACAGAATTTTACAACAATATAACAAGGATAGCACACAATAAACACAGAAAACAATATTTTAGGGTGGGACTTGAGCACAAGCTCCCCATCATTCCCCCCCCCACCCGAACAAATGGGGCCCCTAAATCTTGGGGTAAGGGGCAAAGGTCTCTTCTTCCATGGCTACTTGCTGCTGCAATTGGATGTAGAGCTGTCCCTGTCCCAAGGGATCCCATTTGAGAGGTCAGTTCTTAATGTGCTTGTGAGTCCAAGGGTGACACATCACAATTGCAGACAGGGGGTGACATCCAGCTTAAGCTATCAGGCATCTACAGGTGGAGGGTACTAAGCCTGTGGAAACAAATCTAGCAAACAAGGTGAACAGACAAAAAGCCAAGAAAAAGCAAAGAGAAAATAACCAGACTATGTTAGCCTCACTCACGGTAGAATATTTGAGTTAAGGGTACAATTTTGTAATCATCTTCTCTGGAATAAACAATAGTTACAGTGTTATCCCTCCCATGTGCTATAATCTCTGCAGCCTTTGGAATATCATCTAGCTTCTGTTTTACCCATAGTTTAGCTCCCGATTTTATTCTATCAGTAGAACCAAATCCTTCATGTTCCTCTGACAGTCATTCTGGGAGGAGGGTCAGTTTTTACAAGTGGTATTGTTTCACAAGGAATGATAATCACTTGGACTATCCTATAATTTTTACGAATCTGTATGGGCCCTTCACCTAAATTATGGAATGTCACAACAATTTCTCCTTGATAATTAGAATCTATTACTCCAGCCAATACATGTAGTCCTTGGGCTGCTAATCCTGATTTGGGTAAAATCTGTCCAAAGTGATTTTGAGGGATTCTTATGCATATCCCAGTGGAGATTTTTCTTATTTCTTTTCTGTCTAACCAAAAGTCTTCTAAACATGTAAAATGTAAATCATATCCCACTGAACCTGGGTATGGTGCTGGGACATCTGGCCTCAAGGTCCAATACTCAATATTTGGGATCTTATGCATTTGTTGTTTTCTAATTTGCAGATTTGGAGTCATCATTCTGGCTAGAGGTGTACTTCCTCCCAATGGCCTATTATTCAAATTACGTAAAGCCATGAACAAATTATCCTTCCAATGTTGATATGAATTATTGGAACTTAACTTCCTTAACTGTTCTTTCAGTAATCCGTTCATTCTTCCAATTAACCCAGATGCTTCTGGATAATAAGGAATATGATATATCCATTCTATATTGTTTCATATACAATATCTCTTCATTTCATTACCTTTGAAATGTGACCCATTGTCACTCTGAATCTGCATTGGGGTTCCATAATATAGACTTATGAGATAGAGTTTTACAAGTGTTTTTCTGGGTCTCATTCTTATAAGGACAAGCTACTAGTACACCTGAATAGGTGTCAACACAAGTACATATAAATCTGCTTCCTTTATCTTGGGGGGAGGGGACCAATATAGTCTACTTGCCAGATTTGGGCTGGGACTTTTCCTCTTGCTATCTCTCCAGTGACTACCCGAGGGACAGTTCGCTCCTTTTCCAATTGACATATATGACATTCTGCTGCTATCTGTTTTAACAGTGAATGAGAGATACTAATACCTCGATCTTGTGCCCACCGGTGTGTGGCCTGAACCCCCAAGTGCCCAGCCGTTTGGTGGACCCATTTTGCTAATACTGGATCATCAGTTGTTGTCAAGGTAGGGACAATATGTTGAGTAGCAATCTTTGCCAGTCGATCAGCATGAGCATTATACTCACGTTCTGGCGTGGTGAGGGCCACATGAGCATCTACGTGAAAAACTGACAAGTCAGTGACCAAAGACATGTTCCAGAGATCTTCCCATAATTCTTTGCCCCAGACTAGTTTGCCACGAATCTCCCAATTTTGATTTTTCCACATGGGCATCCATGTAGCTAACCCATTAGGTACTGCCCATGAATCAGTGAGTATATGACACTGTCCTCCTTGTTCTATTTTGATGACTTGATGTACTGCCATAAGTTCAGCATACTGACTACTTCCACCTATCCCAGTACTTTCCAAAGTCCTTCTAGTACATGGGTTATAGGCCACTGCTTTCCAATGTCTCTTTTGGCCCAAATATTTCGCTGTCCCATCAGTAAACCATGCATGTCTCTTTTGTTCTTCAGTTAGTCTATCATATCCCTCATTCCATTTTACAGAGGATTGTACCAACTGTTGCTTTGGCTCAGGGGGTGTATCATTCCTCTCAATTCCTACATTTGCTACAGATTCATGTAGAGCAGAGACTCCACTTTTGCCAGTTTTCGCTCTATTTTGAATATACCACTTCCATTTGATTATACTAGCCTCTTGGGCATGTCCAATTCTGTGAGAAGCTGGGGTACTCATTACCCAGGTCATAATCAGGATTCCAGGTCTTAATACCACTTCGTGGCCCAGAGTCAATTGTTCAGTCTCCACCAAAGCCCAATATGCAGCTAACAACTGCTTTTCAAAAGGTGTATACTGGACTCCAGATGAAGGGAGCTTCCTACACCAAAATCCCAAGGGTACATTTCAGACTTTGTTGTTTTTGCCATAAGCTCCAGTTTGCATAATCATCTTGTACAGTCACTTGTAATTCCACTGGACCATTTTGCATGGGCCACAAATCTAGGGCCAATTGTATGGCAGCCTTGGCTTCCTCAGTCCCCAATCGAATTCATATTTCTTTCCAGTGACTCTATACAAAGGTTTCAAAATCTGTCCCAAATGTGGAATGTGGTGCCTCCAGTACCCAAACATTCCTATGAACTTTTGGGCTTCCTTCTTATTGGTAAGGGTAGAAAGGCCTAAATCTTTTGTCGGGCTTGTGGAAGAATCTCTTGTAGTCCCTTGTTCCATTGTATACCCCAAAATTTTACATTTTGAACTGGTCCTTGGACTTTCGCAGGGTTAATTTCCCATCCTTTACTTTTCATACGCTCAATTAGAAGGGTCAAACTCCTCTCCACTTCTTTTGCATCTTTTCCCTGTATCATGATATCATCAATAAGCTGTACACCAGGTAGCTTTAATTCATCTAACTGTTCAGCCACAATCCTGTGACAAATAGTGGGGCTATGTAGGTACCCTTGTGGCAAGCGGGTGAAAGTATATTGTCTACCCTGCCAAGTGAAAGCGAACTGGTCCCATTGTTTGCGGTCTATTGGGATGGTGAAGAAGGCATTTGCTAAGTCAATAACTGCATACCAAGTCCCTTTTGGATCCTTTCTATTAAGGTGATGGTATCTGGAACAGCAGCATACAAAGGAGGAGTCACCTTATTCAGTTGTCTATAATCCACAGTCATTCTCCATGTCCCATCTGATTTTCATACTGGCCAGACAGGATTATCCCATCCTGTGGTTGTAGGGACTAACACTCCTGCTTCAACATATTCCTTTATAGTAGTGGTAATTTCATCTTGCCCACCTGGCACGTGATACTGTTTTAAAGTAATTACTTCGGAAGGTTCAGGTAAAGTGATTGGGTCCATTTTTATTTTTCCCACTAAAACTGTATTAATTCCTATCTTCCTTACAGCAAATTGGTATCTTCCTTCAGGTAAATTCAGAGTCATGCCTCTCAATACATCTATTCCAATTATGTATTCAGGAATGGGTACAACAACCACAGTATATTCTTTCTTAGGTAACTGCCCAATTTTCATTGTTATTTTAACTTATCTGGCTGATATTTCAGCCCCTCCTAGACCTGTGATGTAATACATTCCATGTTTAAACTTATCAGGGTTTCCATAGATAAGTGTGGCCTCAGCCCCAGTATCAAGCAACGCCCTAGTCACAGTAGTTGATCCATTCTTCCAATATATTGTTAAACTGATATGGGGTCTACAATCTCCTCTGTATATTTCTTTAATCTGGGCTGGGGCCCAGCCTATTTCCTATTCTCCCTGAAGGTGGGGCAAACTTGGATACAAAGATTCAGATTCAGGAGTACCTGCAGGGGTGGTTCTTGCTTCCCTATTCATTCTAATGTTAAGTACCTTTTCACCCCCGCCCTCAATAGAGCAAAAAACAGTTCCCTTCTAGTTGGTCTATTTTGTCTCTGAATCCTCTGGCTGTTTACTCTTCTCTCTCTAGGCAATTTATCTTGTCCCCATTCCCCTAGGTCACTTAATTGTGAAATCTTATCCAGCACCTCTGAAAGAGGGTGCCCTATTTCTCCAATTAATAAAGTCAGAATTAAGTGCTTATAAGCAGGAGGAGCAGTCTTCACTATGATATTTCTATGAGGAACTCCTAGGGGGGTTTCATGATATGCATTTGCATCTCCAACCATGATGGTAGTTTTCATTACCTCTTCCTTTAGCTTTCTCATACAATCTCTAAGTGAGTACCAGGGTCTGTCTCCACCAGGCCACATAGAGACAGTAGGATATTGCTTTCTGCATCCCTGTGCAACTAAAGCTAACAGAGTAGTTTTTCTGAGGCCTCCTCCCACATGGTAGTCCCTAAAAGCTTGGTGGACAAAAGGATTCTGACTGATACTTATGAATTTTAAGCAATCCTCACTGTCCAGTGTTATTCCTCCAGTGCCTTCATCAGTGATTCTTACTATCCAAGACACTAAAGACTCTCCCATTCTTTGGGTGAATCTACTCAATATGTCAGTAATCTCCTGTTGAGTGAAATCCTCAATTATCTCCCTGGACTCTGTTTGGCCCTGGCAGTTCTCCTGTCTTCTTCTTCTTATGGGGAGAACTTCTACATTAGAAGACTCCTCATCTAACCTTGTTCCATTCTCCACACACACATTCTCCTGGCAGCTGTCTAGGCAACTCTGCCCAGCCTGTACAAAAGCTGCATGCACATTCCTTCTGCTAGGTTTTTGCTTCCTTTTAGCTACATGAACAGTAGCTTTTTCCTGGACCACCTGAGTCCCTCCGGTTTGCTCTTCTGAATGCTGTGACACAGAAGAATCCTCAAGCAAACCAGCCAACTCCCTAGCCATCTGAGCTCTTTCCTCCAGCAGCTTATCCCTACTTTTACACATAAGATGATAACTTGTTAGCAGGACCCAGCCTCTCCTGCACACTCCTGCCAGCTCTTTACCTGGTTCTATGGGTATTCCTTGCAAACATCTTTCCAAATCTCCAGGTTCTCCCTCTTTTAGTCTTGGTTCCCAGTTTTCACAGGGCTGGTACTTTTGGCCCATTCTCTTTGGCTAGAGAGGAATAAGGTGAATCCTCCCACCCTGGGATAGCCATTTCTCCCTCTAAAGCCCCCCTGCTTCCAAATAGAGGCCTGATATTTTGTCATCCCATCCTCTTCGCCAAATGTATTAACAATGCAATATTCACAATGCCTATGGCAATTATAAATAGGCTTATGTGATTATTAATTACAAAATATACCAGGAACTTTATATGGAGGATAAAGCTAGAACATTTATTAAAATACCAAATAACTGAATCCCAAAACCAGAAAGTCAAAGCCATCAGAGTAGTTATGAAATTGGTACATGTAGTTAACATAGTAAACAACCACATTCTCAAGCCTCCAAAACAGAACAGGCTACCTCAGGCAAAGGTCCTTCTCTCCCCACTCACAGCAACTGCTCAGCATCCAGGAAGCGTGCTCCCACCAGCTCCGGCCCCCCGCAGTTCTGGTCCCTGGCAGTCCCCAACAAGAGTCCTTAGCAGAAATTCTGGCTGGCTCAAAAAGGGGTTTGCACCTCCACCTCTACCTCACTGCTGCCACTGTTGCTGCTGCTGCTAGTCACCATTGGAACTCTAGCTTTTTTTTTTCTGCTTCCTCTTGCCCCATGCCTTCCTGCTATGTCAGTAAGTCCTATGGGGCATGGAAGATCTTTCAATCCCATAACCCTTACAAGGTGCTACTCTCACCCCCCTTTAATAAGGAAATTGAAGATAAGGAAATTGATGCCAACAAAAGCAAAGTGACTCACCTAGGAACACACAGATAGAAAGGGTCTGAAGCCACACTTGAATTCAGGTCTCCCTGATAAGCCCAGTGCTCTGTCCATTGTACTACCAGCTACCTCAAGGTGTTGATTTCTTTAGCAGGGTCACTAATGTGGAAAGCTCCAAGGCAATGTTTGGATAGAATCCAGGTCCAATGTTCACTACATTATGTCACACTCTGTGCCATCTTTGTATGGAAGGGGCACCACAGCCCAGGCCTAGCTTTGTGGACACAGCATTGGACTTGGAATCAGGGAGACTTGAATTCAAATCCCTCCCCTGGTATTTGCTAGCAGTGTGACAGCTGGGTGGGTCCTTTCAGCAGTGTATGCCTCAGTTTCCCCACCTGTAAAGTGGAGATAGTTGTACCTACTTCACTGAGTTATTGCTTAGATTGAATGATAATGTATATGTGTTGAAATTGTATCTTGTTCTGGTCCTTCTGATCACTTCCTCCCTTTCTAGAAGTATAGTAAGTAAATTAATTTATAAGTAGCCATCATACAAGCACAGCAGCAGGAAGGAAGTTTGTAAAGGGTAGATGTCACTTGCAGAATGTCCTATAGATCAAAGGAACAGAACTTGCAAACCATATGATTAGTTAGAAATCCCATCCTGAGATGACATGCTAAATCAGAGGCAGCCATCTAGGCCTTGCTGTCAGGTCCCTTTCATCCTGCTAACTGCCATGCTCTGAAGGCTTCAGATAAGCTCCAAATATCACACTCAGTAACACCAGCAGAGCCCCAGACATTGCTGATAACTCTGAGATGTTATGGGTTTGTCAGTGAGCTAACCCCAAGGTGGCATAGTTAAGAACTAGTCTGTCAACCACCAAACCCCATAGAAATGAAACCCCAGACTCCTCCCACCCCCAACCCTTTCCCATCACCATCTGGATCCATGTTGCTAAGTGCTCCCAATGCTAATCCATGGTTACATAAGTGACTTTCCCCCTCCCTGTTCTCTTCCCCACCTCTGTCTGCCTTCCTCCACCACTCCATCCTGTCCCCACACCATTTTCCTCTATATCTCCTCCCCTTTTTACTGTTTGTCTCTGTGCCTTATTAAAGTGTGATTGAAGCATTACTTCCCACAGCCATTGTGGTCTTTCCTGGGGAATACCCAAAGAACCAGTTTGCCTGTCCTATTTAATAATTCCAGAAATTAATCCAAAATGTAAAGCATTTTGCAAACATTAAAGCTCTATGTGGAGGGGGTGGTAGGTGGCACAGTGAATACAGCACCGGCCCTGGAGTCATGAGGACCTGGGTTCAAATCTGGCCTCAGACACTTGACACACTTACTAGTTGTGTGACTTTGGATAAGTCACTTAACCCCAATTGCCCTCCAAAAAGCCAAAAAAAAAAGCCCTATGTGAATTTCTGCTATTGCTATTATAATCAGGGTATTCTTAACCTTTTTTATGTCATAGACCCCTTTGGTGGCAGTCTGGGAAACCCCATGGGCCCCTTCTCAGCTTATTTTTAAATGAATAAAATGTATAGGACTAGAAAAGTAACAAATCATGTTGAAATGGTTATCAAAATTGTTTTTATTAATGTTCATGCTCCCCAGGTCAAGAGCTCCTATCTTGTCAAACCACGTCATTTACAGATGAGGAAAGAGAGGGGGCAGAGACTAGAGAGCAGGGGCTGGATTTGATCCCAGGTTATGATAACAAGGCTCCTCTCTCAGCTAGGGACACTTTATAGCTTTCTGGTATGGGATTTGGGGCAACTAGGGGCTGTCATAGTGCCTGAAGTCAGGAAGACTCATCTCCCTGAGTTCAAATCTGCCCTCAGATTCTTACTAGCTGTGTGACCCTAGGCAAGTCATTTCACTCTGTTTGCCCAAGTTCCTCATCTGTAAAATAATTTAGAGAAGGAATTGGCAAATCACTCCAGTGTCTTTGCCAAACAAATTCCATATGGGGTCAGGAAGAGTCAAACACAGCTGAAATGACAATAACAGCAGCCAGAAAAGCTTTGACTCCTGGTGAGACAGCTGCTTGCCTTTGCACGCTTCTTCCTCTCCTGCCCACCTTCAGAGAAGCACAAGTATGGTCAGAGGGTTCCCTTGGTGTCCCCAGCTTTGGGTGGAGTCCTGGCTCTGGTCCCAGAACCCAGAATCTCAAGTTGCAAGCCATGATGACTAGGCATTACAGTTGGGCTGGGGGAAAGAAGACAAGAATGAAAGAGGATCTCCTCTGTCTAGAGATGCCTTGCAGGAGCCATACACTTCTATGAGAGGGAGAGCACCTGGAGCATGTCCATGGGGATGCATGCCCAGGCACTTGACTACTTCTGGTGATGCACAATTGGGCAGTGGAGCAGGGGCTGCCTAGAAAAGCACATGACAGCTTTCGGAAATAAATCAGCCCATCTGATGCCTGCCCAGATATGCCTTCCGTGTGCCTTAGCCAGGTCAGGGCCCCAGGAAGATAAGGAAGGTGGAAAAGTTTGCCCGATATTTCAGGCCAGCATCCCCCTTTCCCAAGGTGCCCAGTGGCTCTGGGGAGTGGGAAGGGGCAGAATGATCTCTGGCCTTGCAGTGCTGGAAAGCTAGGGTTGAAAAGGACGGATTATCTGCTCACAGAGGAGGAAACTGAGGTCCAAAGAGATGTGATTGGCCCAGTTCTCTGCAGAGCTGGGCTAGAAGTCATGTCCTCTAAATCCAGGTCTGGTGTTCTTTGCCTCACAGCCTACTCCTGACACTTAATGTCCAGCCCCACAAGATGCTTAAGGCACCTGGCCTCTCAAAATCTGTTTCTTTCCCTGTCAATTGGGGTAAATAATTCACGTAGCACCTACTTTGTAGGGTTATTGTGAGGGCAGTGAAAGCTTTAAATGACTGAGTTATTATGCCTCAGGGAAAGTGGGGAGGTGATGGTATCTGGGTTTGAGTCTTCATTCTCTAGATGTGGGATACTTATTTTGTTAGGGTGAACATGAGTATTGATAGTCATAAAGGGAGAGGACAGTCGTGTGGCCTGCCCAGCTTTACCAGGTGTGTGACCAGGGAGAGAAGCAGAAGGCAGTGTTTTTTATTGTTTCTGTTCAGCTATTTTAGTTGTATCCGACTCCCTGTGACCCCATTTGAGATTTTCATGGCAAAGGTCCTGGAGTGGCTTGCCATTTCCTTCTCTAGCTCATTTTACAGGTGAGGAAACTGAGGCAAATAGGGTGAAGTGATTTGCCCAGGGTCACACAGCTAGGGAGTATCTGAAGCTGTATTTGAACTCAAGTCTTCCTAACTCCAGGCCCTATATTCTATCTACGGTGCCATGCAGCTGCTGCCCTTCAGTAATAATGACTATTTACTAATGCTTCACAAACCCAATGTATGGTATAGGTGACAATCACTCTGGACCTCAAGGACTGACTTCTCTCTGTACACTCCCCAAAGCCTCCACTTTTTAAGGCCTCATGTAGACAGGGAGCCCAGACAAGTTGTGGAAGCCTTGGGGTTCCGGGGGCCCCTCCTCTAATGCTCTACCAGACACCTACTTGACATTTGCTGCCCCTCTCAGGAATCTGACACCTTCTACACATGCCTCCTTGACCCTAGGGGTCCTGAGGATAGACATGGGGTAGGGTGGAGTGAACTGGAGTCAAGAAACCATCCCATTTTTATTTTCACCAACCTTAGGTTTCTGTTGAGACCCCATGTAGCTTATTTTGCACATTTAAAACTCAGAGAAGGGGTCCTTCACTTCACCAGCCTGCTGCCCAAGGGTCCTGGGACACAAAAACAGGGGTAAGGCCCTGGCCAAAAGCAACCAGCTTCCAGACTTTGTTTGGTTTAGCATTTGCAGGGCAGAAAGGAGGATGTCTTGATTAAGTCAAGAGTGTGCCAAGGTTCCATCAAAACCCATAAGCCACAGTGGATCAGATCACCAAGCAGCAACAAGAATGAATTCACCTGACGTGTATGTGTGTGTGTGTGTGTGTCTGTACATGTGCTTTCCACATGCATTGGCAATCATCTTTGCTTACTGATTCACCTCTGAGCATTTGGATATACTCCCCAAAATGGGATTGCAAAATGCTCTGTTAGTTTTAACTAGCTATATCTTACACAAAACCCAGCTGGACTCATGTTACTGGTGTGGAAACTGAGGCAAAATAAATAGTAGCTTTGGGGGAGGGGCAGGGATGCTGTAGGTCAGTGCCAGAGCCAGGAGCCCACTTCTGAGCATTTGAACTTCTCTAGGGTTTGACTTAGAGGCAGAATATCTTCATGCCTAATACAGGGTGTTCTCCCAAGAATCACAATAAGCCCTTACATTTATTTGTAAAGGATTTGCAGTCTATACTTGAAAGGGCTTGGCAGGGCTTTCACTTATATTTCAAAGGACACTCATGGCCACTGTCTCACCTGTATTTAACACCAGTCCTGGGAAAGAGGCAGGGTGGCATTGCTACCCTTGCTTGAGATGTAGTTGGGATGCTGTGCCAACTGCCCCTTCACCCAAATCCCTGATACAACCCCTGGGTAAAGCAGGGCCCCCAGAGCCCCTGGCCCTGACAAAATGGGTCATCAGGAGAAACTGATCAGGTTTTATCAGGGTCAATGACTACCAAGAAGAGGCCAGACCATTGACTTTTCCACTGTCCCTGGGCACCATGGGATGCTTCTATCAGACTCACAGCTCTAAGTGTTATCTCTCTCATTAAAATGTGAATTCCTTCAAAGCAGAGACTGTCCTGCTTTCCTAGGGCTCTGCACATAGCATGTAATAGAAACTTTTTCATTCATCATTCACTCGTTCAAGAACAGATCATGGGGGTGGCTAGGTGGTACAGTGAATAGAGCACTGGCCCTGGAGTCAGGAGGACCTGGGTTCCAGTCCAGCCTCACACACTTAACACACACACACACACACACACAAACAAAACTAGCCATGTGACCTTGGGCAAGTTGCTTACCCCCAATTGCCCTCCAAAAAGCAATAATAATAATAAAGAACAGGTCATGGGAGAACTAAAGACCTGTAAAGGCTACTGAATTTGTACCAGGAGGCTGAAGCTGAAACATTACGTTACTATATTACTACATTAGCTGGCTATCTGCTTGGGTACCCAGGCACTAATTTCCTGTGCAAACTTGAAGAAATGCCTTGAATTCTCTGAGGCTCAAATTTCTCCCCTGTACATGAGGGGACTGGTCATTTGTAAGAATGGATGCAGAAAAATGGAGGAAGAACCCACAGAATATTACACATAAATATTGAAAAGCAAATGGCAGAAACGCTACAAGGAGGGTGAATTCTAAGCAACCCAACCCCCCTCCCTGCTTCCCCTACAACCAACGTCTAAGAGATCACCAGGGTTCTTAAGTTGAGCTCTGGGAAGTTAAAAACATTTTTAAATAACCATTTCACTAAACTCGTCTTCTTTTGTAACCCTATTATTTCATTTTGTGTATTAAGGAGGAGATTCTGAAAGTCTACATATTTCCCCAGATGACCAAAAGGGAACAACAGGACCCCAAAAAGGTTAAGAACCCTGCCCTAGCAGAATCAGTAAAGAAACAGGTCTCTACTGTATCCATCTGATTGTAATGTATGTAACCATTAGAATGTATCCATTACTTGAGGGCAGTAACTATCTTTTGCCTCTTTGTATCCCCCAAGCTTAGCACAGTGCCTGGAATGTAGGAGCTTGATAAAAGCTTACTGATTGATAGCTGAACACACTTCTCCCCACATGCTCTCCCCACTCTATCCAAACTGGCCCAGTAGATGTTTCTCACATGTGACCTAACATTTCCCGCCTGTGTCTTTGCATTGGCTGTCCCTCCCTCATCTCTGGAATGCTTTCCCCCCCTCCCCCCACCCCCCATCTCTTAGAATCCCTAGTTCCCTGCAAAGTTTAGTTCTAATATAACCTTCTACATGATGGCTTTCCTGATTCTCCGAGTTGCTTGTCTCTCCAACTCCCCCCTTCCTCTCCCATTATTTTGTACCTACTTATTTCTATGGAAAGAAAGGGATTGCCCCTCATGATACCTTTAGTTGATGTAGTCACAAAATGCAGTAACGATGATGACAGATAGCCACCATTTAAATAGTCCTTTAAGTTCTTCACATCCATCACTCCCCTGACCTTCGGAAAAGCTCTGTGAAGTCACTGTGTTATCCTCATTTTGCAGATGAGCAAATGGAGGCTCAAATAACTTAATAACCAATAGTAGCGCACGTTTACAAAGTGCTTTAAGGTTAGCAAAGTATAGTGTATTTTATTTCACTTGAACATGACCATATAGCTGGTAAGTGATAGTAATCCTGAGGTAGGATTTGAACTCAGGACTTCCTAATACCAAGTCCCATGCTCTATCCACTGGGTCACCTAAAAGCAATGAGGGAGTGCCAACACTTGCTGAACCCTTTATGATACCTGAACACTTCTCTGATGGAATTAGAGGGAGCAGACTTTCTCCCCTATTGCCCATGAGTAGGCACCATATCCAGCATGTTCACACTTTGTTGGTTTGAGAGTTTGAATCATAGTGGAGAGAGCAGACACAGGGCTACAGAGACAGTCACATGGGGGAGGAAGAAGCTGTGAAGAACAGAATACCTGACAGCAGAAAAAAAAATCTGACTAGGAACTCAAGAGAGAGCTAACCCTGGCCATCAAGAGTTGGACCACGGAGAGGACTGACTGCACAACGGAGGAAAGACTTCCAGGCCCTGAGGTCTTTGAGTTGTGAACGTCCTTGCCATATGGATTCCCTGGAGGCAGCTCAGTGGATAGAGCACTGGGCTTGGAGTTAGGAAAACCTGATGTCAAATCCAGCCTCAAATACTTACTAAATGTGTGACCCTGGGCAAGTCACTTAACCTCTGTTTGCCTAAATCCACTAGAAAAGGAAATGGTAAATTACTTTAGTATCTTTGCTAAGAAAACCCCATGGACAATATGGCATGACCGTGGGGTCATGAAGATTGGTACGTGACTGAATGACTGAACGACAACATGTATTCACTACGCATGTGCCTCACTATTACTGTACTCTAAGCTTGTGAATGTTATATGTCATTGTGAAAGAGTGTACTCCCCCGTCCCCCCCACCCCACCCCGCCCCAGTTTATGGGAAGAATGCTTTGTACCTAATATTCCTACTATGGCTTGCTATCTTAGTAAATGTTTTTGCTAAAAGGTGTTTCTATTTGCTGATGATTAAGGGGAAGCATACCCCAATGGGGGCTCACAAGCTATACTTTTAGGAATATAACCCCATGGGGTTATATTCAAGCAACAGGCATCTTCTGGGCAACCAACCCAGTTGGTTCAAGTTGGGAGAATAACCCGGAGCAGGTGCTACATATGGGTGTGTTTATGTTTATGTTTATACATATTTATAGATGCATATATACACACCCCTGGTTTCTTATCCCATGTCCCCTTTCTATAGAAAGCAAGTTCCTTGAGGGCAGGGAACAATTTTTTTTTTGCATCATCAACTTTTAGCACATTGCCTGACACATAGTGGGTACTCAAAAACTGTTAATTGAATTGAATTATATTGAGCAACTCATTCTTTACCAAATAAATATTTCTTACTTAACTTTAAACAACAACCAAACCTATTGAAAATACATTTATGACAATAAAAGAATTGTTTGTTATGCTGAAAATTTAATTCCTCCATTCCTGTGCATAACACCTTTTTTTTTTTATGTTGGTCCAGGAATTTGCAAGACCATACCATTTTTCCTTTTGGAGAGCTGTCTTGGGGGGGTGATTCTCTTCCTCCATGTCTGCTGCCCTTGCTTCCCATGACTTCACAAAGACCTTTCCAAATTGGTGGTCCTCATTGGTATCATTTTAACGACACCATTATAGCCCTTGTACTGATGGACAATAGCTTATTCACCAGATGATGGACATTTAGAATATTTCAAATTCCTTGCAAAAATAGCCAAAGGATTATGAAGGAGAAATAATGTAAAAAATTCCATTAGACAAATGTATGATGAAAAGTAAAGATGAAGTGGTCACATGGCCAGAGAGGACTATAGTTTTATTCTGAAGGGACCTCAGAGATCATCAAGTCCACAATTTTACAAATGAGGAAACTGAAGGTCAACAGAGAGATTAAGTGACTTACCCAAGACCACACAGGGAATTCAGTATTTCAAATAGAATTTCAAATTTCTGCTCCCAATTCTTTAAGAAATATATAAACACACTCCCACAGACGCATATGTACTTACATATTATACCTATACATTACACATAATTTATATTTATTTGTTTAAATATAGGGCAATAGATTTGTGTGCCAATTATACCTATATAATAGGTAAAGTCACTAATAATAAAAAACAATCATGCTTTAACTTTGTGAAGCACTTTCATATATGTGGTATCATTTTATATTTATGACTTTCTAAGGAAGTAGGTTTCAATCAGTCCACAATGATTGATTAAATACCTACTATGTATCAAACTCTATGCTAAGTTTTGGGCATACAAAGACAACATTGTAACAGTCCTTGCCATTAAGGTCTTCCCAGTCTTGGGGCAAGACACGTAGAAGTCTATTAGAAATATATAAAATGAAATGAATGTCTTGGTGGGGAAGAGACACTAATAGCTGGGATTTGGGGAAAGGAATCATGTTGGAGGGATTTCTTATGCCCATTTGACAGCTGAGGAAACTGAGGCTCCCAGAAGTTAAGTGATTAGCCTAAGGACACAGCTCATTAGTGATAAAGCTGGAACCACAGTGGTTTGAGAGCTCCTTCTACTCCACAGCACAGAAAAGAGAACTATTCTTTCATCTTATGAATGTTCATATTTAAGGACATTCCAGAACCAAAGTCTACCAATTCTGAGGGCAACAGCTAGATCACAGTAAAGGTAGGTCTGGCCTCCTGCAAGGCCTTGGTGCTGACTCATCAGTCCTCTCTGGTCCTCTGACTGAAGGCTGGAGTCATGAAGTTCAAAGCCTCTGTTTAAGGACGGCTCTTAGGCTAACACTCTTTTCATTTCCCATTCAGGTTTTGCACTGTTGGAAAGAACTCAGAGTCCAAGAATTCCAAACATAGGAATGGGCCATCTAAGGGCTCTCAGCTTTTAGTCTCGTCCCATTCCAGTATATACTCCACCTTGCTGCCTGAGGAACTTTCCAGGAACAGATCAGACCATGACACTCTCCTACCACTCTCCTACCTTCCTAACTCTAATGCCTTATTATTGCCTTTAGAATTGAATGTCAGGGGGTTGGTGAGATGGTGGGGTGAATAGAGCACTGGCCCTGGAGTCAGAAGGACCTGAGTTCAAATGTGGCCTCAGACACTTAACACACACAAAAACTAGCCCTGTGACCTTGGGCAAGTCACTTAACCCCAACTGCCCTCCAAAAAAAAAAAAAAAGCAAAAAGCCCTTTACAACCTGGCCCCAAATCTATCTTTCCAGTTTCACTGGACACTACACACTTTGATCTGGCCAAAAGGCCTTTCCTGTATCCTCACTCAGGCCTCTCCATCTCCTGTTTCTGTGAGTTTGCTCTGGTCACCAAAGGGCCTGAAATACCCTCTTCTTCACGCTCACCTCAGAGCCCCATCTTCCTTTCAACCTAACACAAGCACCTTCACTGACAGGGAGCTTTTCCTGGTACCCCCCATTGCTCATTCTCTCCCATCCAAACTATTTTGTATTTAACTACTGTGTGTGTGTGTGTGTGTGTGTGTGTGTGTGTGTGTGTGTGTGTGTGCGCGCTCGAGCTTGCACCTGTGCATTAGCCACTTTAGGTGTGAATGGCTGGATTCGGGAACTTTGTGCTATCTGCATTTCATGAGTATCTATTGTTTCTCCCATTAGAAAGCAAGCTCCTGGCGAGGAGGGCTTGGTTCATTCTTTGTCTTTGTCTAGTACCCAGCATAGTTCTTCCCTAGCACATACCAGGTGAGGCTTAAGAAATACTTGTTCCAGTGAGGGGTTGGGATAGGATGGATACAATATATCCACTATGGAAATGTTTTGCACAGCTACACATGTACAACCTGTATTGAATTGCTTATCTTCCCAGTAAGGGTGGGTGATGAGGAAGGGAAAGAATCTGGAATTCAAAGTTTAAAAATAAAATGATTTTTTAAAAAATTATTATTTTTTTTACCTGCAATTGGGAAATAAGATATACAGGCAGTGGGGAGTAGAGATCCATCTTACCCTACTGGAAAGTCAGAGGGGGTATGGGGGAGGATATAGGAGAGAGCAGATTGGGAGAGGGGATATTCAGTGGGATTGCTGTTTTGGGGTGGTGGGTAGGGGAAAGACAGGGAGAAAATTTGTAACCCTGATTGCCTTAAAAAAGAAGGAAGGAAGAAAGAAAGAAAGAAAGAAAGAGAAAGAAAGAAAGAAAGAAAGAAAGAAAGAAAGAAAGAAAGAAAGAAAGAAAGAAAGGAAGGAAGGAAGGAAGGAAGGGAGGAAGGAAGGAAGAAAGAAAGAAAGAAAGAAAGAAAGAAAGAAAGAAAGAAAGAAAGGAAGGAAGGAAGGGAGGAAGGAAGGAAGGAAGAGAGAGAGAAAAAAAGAAAGGAAGGAAGGAAGGAAGAAAGAAAGAAAGAAAGAAAGAAAAAGAAAGGAAGGAAGGGATGAAGGAAGGAAGGAAGGAAGGAAGAAAGGAAGAAAGAAAGAAAGAGATACTTGATTGAACTTCAGGAGGCCCTCAACTGACCCTTACCAGTCTAGCAACTCTCTTCCCCTCTCTCTGAATCAGTTTCTTCTGTAAAATAGGGATCCTAATGGAACCAAATCCCCCAATCTTAAAGCACCAGATAAGTTTTAGTTGGGATTCAGAGCCTGTGCTTTCTAGTTCAACACCTGTTGTGTGTGAATTCCTTCGCTCTTTTTTTTAGATTGTGAAGCTCCTCATCTCACTCATAAATGGCAGCCTTCCCTTAGCATGTAATAATTAACTAGAGGACAGCTCCTTTTACTTGAGTTAATTAGATTGGCATCTCTCAGATGGGACTTTAGGGGATGCCCAAGTCTCAGCAGTAACTCCCCCTTTTTCCCTTTTAAAATATTCTGTATACTCAAAAGTTTACAAATGGTAAAAGTAAATTTTAAAACCTCAAAAAAACCCAAAAATATTTTATAGTCTTTTAAAAACCATCATTATCATTATTCCCAATGACTTTCATAGACCTCATAGACCTTCTTGTAACAAATACAGTTGTGTTCATCCAGATATATAGTCTATATGTATATAAAGATATAAAGACTATATATATATATATATATATATATATATATAGTCTTTATATCTATCTCTCTATATCTATATCTACATATTTATATATATAGTCATCCAGATCTATATCTGGCCACTGGACCCAAAAGACTCCAGAAGAGAAAGTGAGGCTAATGACTTTGCACATCCCTCCCTCACATAAATCCAGTTCAAATCATGGTGCCACCTTCCTGAAGTCCAATCTTCAAGAATGAAGGACAAACAATCTGTGAGTAGTAAGAGCTACCCAACAATTCAGTTCCAGTGGTGTAACCGAGCTGGCCTCCCCTCCCCTCCCCTCCTCTTCCTCTGTGCACTTGGGGTTTCATGCCCTTACCTGAGAATGCTTGATCCAAAGGAATGTCAATTTTTATGGTTCATACCTAGTGATATTTCTATTAACTAGATTTCTTTTTTTTTTTTTAAGCAATTGGGGTTAAGTAACTTGCTCAAGGTTACACGGCTAGTCATTATTTATGTGTGGGTGCTCATTTTCTGAGGCCGGATTCGATCTCGGGTCATTCCAACTCCGAGGCCGGCGCTCTTACTCACTGCGCCACCTAGCCGCCCCTTTTTTAGAGCAATTGGGGCTAAGTAACTTGCCCAAGGTCACACGGCTAGGTTTTTTTTGTTTGTTTGTTTGTTTGTTTGGGTTAAGTGTCTGAGGCCGGATCCGAACTCAGGTCCTTCTGACTCCAGGGCCGGCGCTCTATTCACTGCGCCACCTAGCCGCCCCTATTAACTAGATTTCTTAAAGACCGTGCCTAAACCCACTTCACTCTGGCTCTCATTAATTGGCCAACAAGTCCCAGCCCAAGTATCACTTAGCAGCCTTTGTAAATAGTAAATGTTTCTGTTTTGGTCAGAAACTCAGAGGGTCTTCCCCTCCCAGACAGATTTTTTTTTTTTTTGATTAGGTAAAAGGGGAAACTCCTTGGCTTTTTCTTACCTATCCTTAATCACTGAATGGATGTTTCCTCAGTCAAAATAAGAACTCTGAAAGACCTTAGCTTAAAAAAGCGAAGGCCTCCCTCTGCATCCCGGGGCCAAATCCAGTCTTCCGGATCTATATCTTGCCTCTGGCTCCAGAGGAGAAAGTAAGACTGCTGACCTTGAACAGACCTCCCTCATGGAAATCCAGTTTACTTGCAAATCATGACATCACCTCCCTAAAGTCAGGACTCTCAGCTAGGAGGGGAAGGGAGGAAAAAGAACAGCAAACAACAAACACGGTTAAGCCATTCTAGTCAATATGCAACTGAAAAGATATGCCTCCTTACCCTCCAAGGTCTACCTGGTTTGCCAGGAGGCAGTAAGCACTGCAGGCTCCAGTTCGAACCATCTGAAGCTCTGCACTGAGACTGGCAAGCCCTGATTTCCTCTGCAGTCTTTAATTAAGCCTCCGTGTGACCTTGGGCAGATCACCAGACCTTTCCCTAGTAACTCTCTTATCTGTAAAATGAGGGGCTTGCTTGGACCATCTTTAAAGTCCCTTCCAGAGTGATCTCTGCAGCTCATTAATCTCATCTATCTAATGCAGATTCTGACTTGGCACATTTTAACCTGTCCCCAGATTTAAGGGGAGCCTTCTGCTTGGGAGCATGTGGCTTCTGCTGTACAAGTTACAGCAAACACAGTGGGCAGTGGTCTTGAGATCCCCTCTATCAGAAAAGCACAGAATTTTAGAGCTAGCATGAGCCTCAGTGAGCAGCTAGGTTGATAGAGCACTGGGCCTGGAGTCTGGAAGACCTTAGTTCAAATCTGCTCTCAGACATTTACTAGCTGTGTGACCTTAGGCAAGTCATTTTAACCCTGTTTACGTGTTTCCTTATCTTTAAATTGAACCAGAGAAGGGAATGGCAAACCAATCCAGTGTCTTTGCCAAGAAAACTTAAAAAGGGTCACGAAGAGTCAGACATGTCTGAAACTACTGAATGACAACAAAGTGAACTTCAATAACCTTCTAGTCCCACCTTTACCTGAACTGGGGTTTGCTCTACAATCTAGTGGACAATTAGGCATCCAGCCTTGACTTGAAGACCTTCCAATGATGGGGAGCTTACTACCTCCTTGTGGGGTCTGTGATTTTTTTTAAAATTCTGTATTTCAGTCTGTTTTCCTTCAGAATCCTATCTAGTTTGTTTAAAAACATGATTCTAAGAAGGAGTTCCTCTTTGGCTTCACCAAACTGCTGTCTAAGGGTCCATTATACAAAAAAAAAAGAGTTAATCTGAAATCCCTTGTTCACATCCTTCAGTGAGAAGAACTCTGTTGTGATCAGGGGGATTGACCTCGAATCCCTGATCTGCTATTCACTACTTGAGGGACCTTGGGCAAATGACTTCCCTTCTCTAGGACTCAGTTTCCCCCTCTGTAAAAGAAAATGTAAAAGAAACTAGATGATGTCGAAGGATCCATTCAATTCTTAGACCATTCAATTCAGTGAGCTGATGAGAGGAAGGCACAGCCCTAATCCTGCCTCTCTCCTCACCCTTTTGGTAAAGCTACCATGCAAACCTGGTTATTGCACCGTGTAAGCAGGGGGCAGGCCAGCTGCAGGGATCTAGAAGCAAAGACACCCCCAGAAAAGGGAGACCACAGGCTTACAGCCAGGGATGAGTAAGTGTATTGAAGAGACACTGGGCCATAGGTTCTCAAGCCCAAAACCACCTTTTAGGTAAGCTAAAGTCCAGCTGGAGAATCAGAATTTGCAAAGGCTGGGCCTGACAGTTAAAACATGGCAGAAAACAATACAAAGACCCCAGCTCTGGAGGCCTTGGGCCTGACTTCAAATTGGCCTCCTCCCCAGCCTACCTGTGGACTCCAGGCCATCCTTCACTTTTCCCAGCCTCCTCTGCTACATCATTTGGAAAATGAGAGGGTTTTTAAAAATTTCTTTATTAAAAAAAGTTAATTCATTTGCTTTTAGTTTTCAACATTCACTTCCACAAGTGGTAAATTTTCTCCTCCTCCCTCCCTAAGACAGTATGCAATCTGATACAGGCTCTTCATATACATTCCTACTAAACACTCTTCTTTTCACATTAGTCACATTGTATAGAAGAATTATAATGAATGGGAGAAGCCATGAGAAAGAAAAACAGAACAAAGAAAATCGTCTGCTTCTCTCTGCATTCAGACTCCATAGTTCTTTCTCTGGATGTGGATGACATTTTCCATCATGAGTCCTCTGGAATTGTCTTAGGTCCTTGGATTGTCAAGAAGGGCCAAGTCTATCAAAGGCAGTCTTGGAACACTGTGGCTGTTACTGTGTACAATGTTCTTCTGGTTCTGCTCACAGCACTCAGCATCAGTTCACATAAATCTTTTCAGGTTTTTCTGAAGTCTGCCTGCTCATCATTTCTTATAGCACAATAGTATTCCATTACCCTCATATAAAAGGAAGACAGGACCCGGCAAAAGCAGATGCCGGGACAGGGGTGTCCCCGGGGTGGCGGCGGGGGGGCGGCGGGGGGTTTCCACGCCTTCCCCCAGCTCTGGACTGAGCTCAGGGTTGGGGTGGAGGTGGGAGGAGGCAATCAAAGGCAGGTGCCCTACCCCCAACTCTCCGTGTGGGCCTCCCTGGACCACAATTTCCTCCTCGGTAAGAAGCCCTAGCTGGTGTTCAGGGTTCTGGGAGCTCCCCAGAGTAGGGGAGGTGGACAGGTAGGGATGAGAGTGGGGGTTGCAGCCCAGGAAGGGTGCGAGCATGCGACAGGGCTAGCTCTGCTCTCCCCCCCTCCCTGCTAGCCCCGGGCAGGGGCCGGTCTGGAGGCTCGCTCCTCCTCCTCCTCCCTCTTTCTCCTCCCCATTCCCCTGCCCACGTTCCCCGGCTCCTCCCGCAGGTAGGCCTGGTCATAAGAGGGCGCGCTGGGGCCGGTCCTCCTCCTCTTCCTCCTCCTTCCTCATCGGCTCCCTTGCTCTGTTACGTGGTTGCTTTCCTCGGGATCCCCGCCAAACTCGCTTCGCCATGGAGGATTACCATAAGCCGGACCAACAGAAACTGCAGGCGCTGAAGGACACGGCCAACCGGCTGCGCATCAGCTCCATCCAAGCCACCACGGCGGCCGGCTCGGGGTAAGTGGGGCGCCGGCCCCCGACCCGGCTGGGGGGGCGCTGGCGGAGCTGCTGCAGCCTGAGCCCGTGCGTGCGGGCTGAGCGCGGGCATCGAAGGCAGAGGGCATGGGCCGGGGACGGTGCCCCAGCCGGGCTGCCACTTAAGAGTGCGAGCCAGAGGGAGAAGTGGGTGAGAGGGCTCCGGCTGGGGGGGCTGCCGAGGCAGGGAACGCGATCGGGAGGAGTGGGCATCGGCCCGGGTCCCACGACAGGAAGGCTGGGAGTGCGGGCTCAAACCCGGGGCTTATCCGACTTGGGGCGCGGAGCGAATGCTGTGGCTCTTCCGGCCGAGTCGAGCCCTCAGGCCGGGACAGCCTTTCCGGGTGCCGGGGCCTTTCCGAGCTCCAGATCTCCGCCCGGAACCCGAGGCTGGCTCCGCCCATCCCTGGGCGAAGTCCCGGGGGGTGGCCGGGCACGTCCCGGGTGCCCCGGGCTTGCGGGTGGGGACCTAGAGAAGGAACACTGGGGCGAGGGTGGCACCTGGAATGTGTCTCCTCCCCCGACCCCAGCCCTAGTCAGATTCCCCCGCTTTGGGCCCCTGTGGCGGGGTAGAGACCAAGCTCAGTCCCGGGATCCCTCCCGTTCGGTGCAGTCCGCGATGGCGGGAAGTTGGGGGTCTAGAAAAAGGCGAAAAGCCCAAGGCCACTGAGAGGCAGGAAAGTTGCTTGGCCCGGGACCCCTGCTTGGGTGAACTAATCTGAGCTTTTACTTCGGACCAACTTGGGAGGAGGGCGTGGGGTGGGTGTGGTCTGGTAGTGGATTCGAATTGTATCTGGAGGGGAGGCTCCGAGTTAAAATACCATCTCAATCAACAGACATTGTTCTAGGTCCTCCAGTGCCCCGGCGCTGGGGATTGGGGATGCGGGGATGCGGGGATGCAGAGACGGAGGTGAAGCCAGCTGGCCAGGGTGGGGGGAAAGCTCACTTTCTTCCTGGGGGATTAACCTTAGATGATCCCTAAGGTTCCACCTCTGATCTTAGGGCCTCTGGAGCCCTTAGGGTTATTCCCCCAGGGAGGCGAGCTGGGATTTTCCCCAGGCACTAAGATCGCCTTTCCCGGCTCACACAGACGAGCTGCGGGCAGGGCAAAGCACGTGGTCGAGGCTGGAGACAAGAGGTCTAGACCATGTGGTCTGACCTTTTAGAGGCCACTTTTCATCCACTGTCCATGTACAGTTCCGGGTTATAGTTAAGTTAGAACTAGAAAGGCCCCAAGAATATTGGCATTCTACGTTTGGGGGAGCTGAAGGCCATAAAGCTCAGTGACTTGCCTAGTCCTTGATGAATACTGATTGCTGAAAGACTGTCAATGCACAGGCTGGAGTGGGGCCTGAAAAGGCGATTACAGACCTGAGTATGGATAAGGGCCCAGGGAGTATGGATAAGGGCCCACGAGATTAAATGGCTTCTCCAAAGCGCCAAGGTACTAAATGTCCCGGGTGAGATTTAGAGAAGGAAAGAAAGCCACCTTTTCTTCTCTGGTCTTCATTTTCTCTACAGTTTTATTTTCTGCTCTTTCTCCCCTGTAGGGTCAAGTAAAAACAACCCCAGCATTGGCCATGCCCCCAGAACTATGCTTGTTCATTCTTTATAGAGTCTGTACCTCCTTTTTGAATGACTGCAGGATTTGAGCTAGTGGAGGCCAGGATGCCAGCCTACCAGCCTCTACCCTGGCTGCTCCTTCCAGATTCAGGCTGGCCCACACCCTCTCCTTAATCCCCCTTATCTTTAAAGTGAAAGGGTTACTAGAAGGCCTCTAAGGGCATTCCCAGCTCTGCCAATGGGGAGAGAGGAAAACCCCCCAAAGAGGAAGAATACAGATTGATGCCAGACTGGCCAAAGAATGTATTCCCTAGGGGCCCAAACTCTTCTTTTTGTGCCCAACAGTCAGAACCAATTATCAACAGGATTTCTAGGCAGTCAAAGGGGAGATTTTCAGCAGAATGTAGGTCAGCCCCTCAGGTCTGTGGTAAATTATTCATTTATGAGCTGTGCCCTCATCTGCTCCTCAGAGAATCTGGGCTGCCCCCCCCCCAAGGTAACCCTTGTTTGACTGGGCAGTTAAAAGGAAACACAACCATCCCTCCCCCCCCCCCAAAAAAAAAACCAAAAACAAACCCAAGCTAGCTCTTAATTTTTGTGAACAGTGTTGAGGATTGCTGGGCTTCAGTTAGGATGACCTGGTAAGTCACTGAACCTCTGAGCCTCTTATGTTATGTGACTAATACGGAAATATGTTTTATATGGTTGCACATATATAACCAATATCAGATTGCTTACCATTTTAGTGAGGGGGAAGGATAGAGGGAAAAAAATGCGGAACACAATTCTAAAAAATTTTTTTAAATTGTCTTTCCATGTAATCGGAAAATAAAATATTATTTTTAAAAAACCTTTAAGATAGAACTTAGTTCTAAAACCATTGAGATTGACTTAGGTAGCGTGGCTAATGGGGAAAGCAGTCTGGGTTTATATCCTGACAAGGACTGCTTTGATTCTGGGCTAATTTGCTTAATCAGCTCAGTGCCTTAAGTTGCTCCTTTGGTGTAGTAGAAGGTATTCCTTCTGGTGGGAGTTCCCCATGACAATGATTTTACTGAGTTCTTAACTCAAATGCCCCACTTAGGTATTCTCAGTCTATTTTGAGGCAAGAATTTTTCTGCTTCCTAAACTGACATCTGTCTTCTGGCTCAAAGTCCAGCAAGTGTTCAGCTATCTGCCCCTGCTTGGGAGGAATGGAGCAGCTATTGTTTATTCAGGCCTCAGACTGGGATTTGAGTTGGTGGCATCCACATTCATTTTGTGAGAACTGATTAACATCAGAAAGATGAAGAGCTCTTTTTGCCATCCTGAGCTTAAGCTCTCTTGGAAAGGGCATGGGCCCTTGCTCCTCTTACAGGCTGAAAAAGCCTGCTGTTTTGAACACTAATGACGGGAGCATACAGCTATGGAATTTACCCATGGCGGGAAAAACCCTTCCATCAACTTGGATCAGATAGCTCTCTGATCATTGGGTTAAAGATGAGACACTAAGGGCCCCTTAGAAGTTATTCATTTATGAGCTGAGCCCCTCAGAAGCCCTTAAATATGACCTTTGGTCAATCAACAAAAATTTATGAGCACCTACTATGTGCCCAGCACTGTGCTAATGGGGCTTCAAAGACAGGCAAAGGACTACCCTGAGCTCAAGGAGAGCACAGCCTATGAAAGAGGTCAGCTTCATTTACAGCTGAGAACACTGAGTCCCAGGGGAGGGGGAGTGAGTAGCCCAAGCCACCCAGACCAGAGGTTTGATTGGAGCCCAGGTTCCCTGGCTGCGCCATTCCCTTGGTAGAGTAGGGATCGGAAGAGGCACGTTCACATCCTGCTTCCATTCTCCATTATGTTTGTAACCTGACTAGAGAAATGTATGATCCTGGTACCAAGTACCTCCTATGCTAAGTGACAGCCAGGATCTGAACCAGCTTGTGGTGTAGAAGGCTGGAATCTGCCTCAGACCCGCACTAGCTGTGCCACTCTGGGGGTCACTTAACATCTTCAGGGCTCCCCTCCAGCTCTGAATCTAGGACTGTTTCCTAATGAAGTGTTGCACTCACTAGGCTGCACTGCCACTCCAGACATGCTTCTAAGAAGGATGAGACCCTGGGTATGGCACAGGTGGAGCATTAGAGGTGTGCTCCTATTAGGCAGCTTCCAGAGTGCTGATGGGAGGGAGGCAGGGCTTAAGAGCAGCCTTCCACATTGCAAGCATTGGCTCTTTCCTCTTGTTTAACCCCAACACTCTGGCCAGATGCATTGCCTAATTTGTCTTGCAACACCAGGGTTGTATGGGGTGGACAAGGGCCAAGGGAGAGAGAGAACTGAGGCCCAGGGTGGAGGCAGCTTGGCCAGGCCCGGGCTTCTGCTCTTCATCCAGCTCCAGCCCCAGGCCCAGGCCCAGCCCCTCTTCATCCCAGAGCCTTCCCTCAGCTTCTTAGGCCCCTGTGCTGTACACGGCTCTTATGTTGTACATAGCTTGTTCTTAGATTAGATTGTAGGCTCTAATTAGATTATCAGCTTCAATAACCTCATCAGGTGGTAAATTCCTTGTTGGCAGGGATGATATCCACCTTTTTATATCTCTAGCACATAGTAGGATTCTTGGTATACAGTAGGTGCTTATTACATATTTGTAGCTGACATTGACATGGCCCTTACCATGTCCTAGGGACTGTGCTAAGTGCTTTATTTATTATGTTATTTGATCCTCACGGCCACCTTGGGAGGTAGGTGCAATTAATGCCCCCATTTTAGAGATGGGGAAACAGGCAAACAGGTTAAGTTAACTTGCTGGAGGTCACATAGCTAGTATCTAGTATCAAAGGCTGATTTGAACTCAGGTCTGCCTGATTCCAGGCTCAGTGCTCTATCCACTGTGACACCTAGTTTCAAATTGTGTACAAAGCTCTTTGCTAGACTGGGGAGGCTTTGGTGTTTTTTGGTGGGGAGGGTTCAGATTTCACTGTAGGGAGCTCCCAGTGTGGACCCTTTACCAAGGCAGATGGGCACCTGAGTAGATTTAGTTGGAAAGGGGCCTCAGAGGCCAGCTGGTCCAGATCTTCATTCTAAGACTAGGAAGTCCCTGTGCAGGGAGATTAAGGGACTTACTTGCCGAGGTCACAAGGGTAGTGTCAGGTGGAATTGGAACCCACATCCTCTGACTGCACAACCAGCAGTCTGAGTCACTGTTCTGGGGCCCTGAGGAGTGGGCCAGCAGGGGCCAGAGGCAGGATTAGAACCTGGGCCTTCCTGGGTCTGCTGCCTGCTCTCTGATCAAGCAGACCACCAGGCCTCTCGATGTGGGGATCACTGGCGAGCTTGCCCTTCTACTAGGAGATAGAATCTGTACAGATTAGGAATACAAATATATACAAGGTAACTTCAGGAGGAAGTCGGCATTAGGGGGTGTGGGGGGAGTGAAGAAAGGGCTGTGATCTGAGAACTGAGCTAAGTAAGGTTTAAGAGATTTCCAAGAATCAAATCATTCAATAGTGCCTACTATGCTAAAGGCTGGGGATTCCTGATCAGTGAAGGAAACAATCTCTACTCTCAAGGGAAATTGTGAGTGAGAGACAGGACTGAAGCAGACAGTCTAGCTGTAAAGATGGGCAAAGAAAGGCCTTCAGGGTGAAAACTGTACTTTGAGCTTTGCAGAAGGAAGGAGCATTGCTAACTAACTGGTTGGTTACTAATGTTGTAAGATACATTAGGAAATGTAGCTGGGCACCACTGGTTCTTTTTTCCCCCCAAGAGACATGGAAAAACTAATGCTTGTAAAGTACTCTGTAACCACATCCCACGAGATGCAATGACTGATTTTGGCCCAGTGCTGGCTTTTGGGAGGGAGTTGAGTCTCTGTGCCAAGGAGGGGTCAGCATTTGGGTGAAGCCCCACCTCTTAGTACATGCATTCCATCTGTGCCCATTAAGGTGGGCTCTTTGGTTAGAGTAAGTATTCACAGATCTCAACCTCCCAATCCATGACCTTGGGGAAAGATGGTTGACTTGTGCCACTCCTCAGTTTACTCATCTTTATATTCTACAAACCCACAGCCAGCAATTAGTAGTAGATATAAACCTTTAAGCTGACTTTATCCGAAAGTTCCAACTAACAGTTAGCCAGAATAAAGAGTGGGGTTGGCATAGAGTTTGAGAAATAGGGGGCATGCATAAAGAGAAATGAGTGAAGCTGGCATTGGATTTAACTTGGGAGATGCCTATAATGCCTGGGCCGTGGTCGGCTCCTAGTAAGTATTCATTGGCTGAGTCTAGTTGAAGCATTTCTGGGCCAGCCATGCTTTAAGGTTACAAAGAATCATTTTCTGGCCTCTTCTGTGGTATTGTCAACTTTTGGTGTCGCACCCCGCTGAGGATTAGAGCCATTTACTTATTGGGGCAAATGACTCAACCTCTATAAGCCTCAGTCTCCCATTTGTGAAATGTGGGGGGGGGGTTCGACTCCATGGCCTCCAAGATTTTTTCCAGTTCTTTTTTTGGAGGCCATGATGCCATTATTGTCCTCACAACAAATGCAACAACATGGTGGAGTCTGGCACAGAGTTGGCCTTGAAGCCAAGATGATTTGGGTTAGTCTCACCTGACACCTACTGACTGTATGACCCTGGCCAAATCACTAAACCTTAGCTCTCAGTGCTCCAGGCAACTGTTAAGACAGAATTGCAGATAAAGTGCCAATATGCACTTGTTATAGAAAGTACTAGAACTAATGAAATCTGGTCTCTATGAAGTGGGACAGATTGGGTGACTACAGATATTAAGAGGTGCCCCCCCACCTCAATGCTCAGTTGGCCTCTGCCCAAGGTCAAGCCAGTTTAGCCTCTTGGCTGGAACTTGGCAGTCCAGATGCAAGCCTTTTTGTGGATTGCCCACCTAACCTGGAATGGCTCTCCCTTCTTCAGATCTTAGAACCTCTTATTTTCCCTCTGCCACTCTGCATAATTAGTGTCCACACCCACTAGACAATAGTCTTCTCCAGGCAGGGCCCTCTTTTGGAGTTGGGATTTGACCTTGTATCCCTCCTGATCCCTCCTTGCACTTTAAGTGTGGGGAGAGGGGAGGCAGAAACTCCATTCTCCAATTAATAGTCTGGGAGAGTTGCTTGAAGCACTAAGAGCTGGCTGAGTGACTGAACCAGTTTCTCCTAGTCAGTCTGTTAGCAGCAGGGCTTAGAGGGCTTAGACCTTGGGTCCACTTGGCCTCTAGCCCAACCTCTCTGCACTTATTTATAAGTGCTCCTTGGATTGGATTTTTGGATAAATGAAATAGAATCACTAGAAAGGGCTGAACATCATTTCCCATCCAGTCTTCCTCCCTGAGTTTTAAAGTTAATGAAAATCTGAGACTGTGCCTTACTCATTCTTGTGTCCACGATGGATTGGGAGGCAGACAGGGGAGGAGAGAAATCCAAGAACTTTTACGGACTTCTCTGATGTAGAGAATGAAGGCCATTATTTAAATTTTTTTCATACATGTGCACAAACTCTAGAAACTGCTTGAGGAAATTACCAGCTTGGTTTGTACATGGTTCAAGCCCCCACATCATCAGAGTAGGTTGTGGTGCTGTCTAAACACTGAACCCCCAGAGGACAGCTAAAGCTAGCCAGCCAATTTGTCCTGGATCGTCTATGGAACCTCTGCTTTCATATTTAATATCTCCAGCTTCCTTGAAGGCTCAGCTCAGGGACTGCCTGCTTTCCCTCATTCCCAGATGTTAAGGCTGACTCCTTGCTCATTCCTTTGATTTCAAGGAATATTCATGAAACTCCAGGAGGGGTCTGATCACTGATAGGCTAGTAAGAGAGCAGCTTCAGGAGCCAGAACTAGTTAAAATTGGGATCAGACTCAATTCTGCTCCATGGATATAATGTCTTTGAAGCTAGGCAAGAGGCTGGCGTTTGGGAATAACATTAGATGAAGTGAGGAGTCCTGGTTCTTATTATTTGTCACCTGCGTGAGCTTCGGTTTCCTCATCTGTGAAATAAAGTAAGGGGGGCTGAGCCGGGTGCTTTAAGGCCCTTTCCAGCCATCCTCTTACTCCCTTCCCTTTGACTCTGTCTTGCTGAACTTTTGTTATTCCTGATGCTTACACAAGACCCCAGCTTCCTGGCTCAATCAAAGTGAGGGAAGGCTGAACTTGCCAAGATTTACCCCAAGAGGTGAGGGTTCATCTCTTTGTGCGGATAGAGCACGCAGCCTTAGAGTGATTTGGTTATGTGTCCAAACTGGCCAGACCTTGGTAATCGACTGAGCTCTGTTAGGGAATGTGGATCATTCTGCTTACAGCCTCTGCTGGGATGAGCACTGGCGTGAACCCACCTGCAGTCATCATGCTCCCAGGTATGGAAGCTCTTCTTTAGGACTGACCCGACTGCATGAGGTCAGAGTCCAGATGCCTCTGCACTCTAACTCCCCTGGCACTGACCTTTTGTGCCCCACTTGGGGAACAGCTATAGCCAAAGGGAGTGGGGAGGGAAAGCAGTCACTGGCCCTGGAGTCAGAGGGGCTGGCTAGCTTTTGTGTAACCTTGGTTGAGTCACTGAAAATTTCCTGGGCCTCAAGTTTCCCCATCTGTAAAAAATGGTGTCAATGACTTTTGTCCCTTCCAACTCTGGATCCTAAGTATATATTTTCAGGGCCTCCCCTCTCTCCCACCCAGCTGCTTGAATTCACCCCAGAATAATGCCCTGATTGTGTAGGATCTCAGTGATGTTGAAACCCCATTCCCAATATACACACACAAGTCTTTTTTTTCCTGTATCATCATAGTCCAGGGAAAATGAACAATTTCTTTTTTTTTCTTTTTTTCTTTTTTTTTTTTTTTTTTGGAGGGCAATTGGGGTTAAGTAACTTGCCCAAGGTTACATGGCTAAGTTTTTTTTTTGTTTGCATGTGCGTTAAGTGTCTGAGGCCAGATCCGAACTCAGGTACTTCTGACTCCAGGGCTGACGCTCTACTCACTGCGCCACCTAGCCGCCCCTGAAAATGAACAATTTCTAGTGGCTGTAAGCCTCCCTTTGCTGTCCACACCCAAATGTCTGTCCTTCTAAGATCCACAGGCCCAGTGTCTTAGCCAGTGTACACAGCATTTCCCTTGACCAAGAAGCTGGATGCTGCTGGCTAGCCTTTCTGGAGGACAGGAGCCAGCAGAGCCTAACCTGGAAGGGAGATAGAAATAGCCCAGGGTATTCACTTCCTTTGCTCTGGGTCTGATAGCCTAGTCCTTAGGACTAATGACCCCAGACTGGACAATAGCCACTGCTTCCCCAGTAGCCCTCAGGCCATCTCCAGGCAGCACCAAAGCAGTCTGTAGAATCTCCAGAGGACCTGAAACCTTCACTACTTTGGGCCTTAGTTTCCTCATCTGTAAAATGAGGTAATCGCATGAATACCTTCTGTCCATGCTTCCCAAACTGGGAAGCAGCTTACTAGCTCTTGACTAGTTTATGCTAAGGGCCTTTCTAGCTCAGATGCTGAATGTGGGTCTGTGGCCCCCATTGTGTTGTGGAAAGCTTTAATGCTGAGAGTTTCATATTCTAATCCTTTGAAAACCAGTGAGTCCTGTAAGCTACCTGATAGGCCTCTTTTGGGCTGTGTGCTGGAGCCCTCCTCCCAAGCCTTTCCTGATCAGGCCTGCTACCAAGTTTCCTCTATTTCCTTCTTGCTCAAGAGAATGGGGCTGGATTTGCAGAACAGACACCAATGCAATACCTTCTGCAAGTGATATGTGGGCTAACTGGTCTGAGTTTCCTTCTTTGAGCTCTGGGGTAATTTCTGCCAGGCTCTTATATTACTTATATTACTTTAGTAATAAGATAGTTCCTTCTGCCACCAACAGGCTTGGGTGATTTTCTTTTCTCTAAACCTGAAGGAAGGGGTTTCACTTCTGTGATTTCTATGGTCCCTTACAGCTCAGATTCCCTTCTGTGCTTTCCCCTTTTTTGGGTGTCCAAGCACCTCATCAGGACTTTCCTGGGTCTTGTGGCTGCAGATGGCCCTTCCCAGTGAACCTGCTGCCTTCTTGTGGTCAGCATGCTTTTTTAGGGTAAACTTGGGGTTAGCATGGATTAGAGACATCTGGACAATTTCCGAGGGAAGGCTGGTGTTCCTAAAAGCTGTATCTACTGTCTTGGAAAGTGGGGAAATGATTCAGAGATGGGAGCCCATCCATACACCAGCCCAGAAACAAGGGATTTTGGTGACTCACTTCGTTCTGTGGGTAACCACTGGCATGTCCCCTCTCCTGGACTGCTCTGTTATCACTTCTGACTTTCACATGTTTCTGGTACAAGGGAATCTGTCCTCCTGTTCTCTGAGACCTAGGTTTAGTGGGTCCATAGAGGGTGATTTGTTTTCTGTTTGCTGGGTTTGAGAAGGGGAAGGCACATGCCAGGTGGTACAGTGGGTAGAACCTTGTGCTCTAGTATTGATCTGAGTTCAAATGGTACCTCAGATATATAGTGTATTTGCCTAAATCATATCTATAAAATGAGGGAGGTTGATCTCAGTGGCTTCTAAGCTATTCAGTTCTAAAGCCAAGTTCTTGGCCATATTCATAGTGGCTATCCTTGGGCTACTCCAGGATCATTGGACTGGATGAGAGAAGGGCCTGATTCTCTCCCCATTTTCCCTTGGAGAAGTTTCAGGATATTTTGAATTCTTCAATGGAATGCTGCCAAGTTCAAAGACTCATAGTTTGAAGGTCCTCAGGGGCTCCACCTAGTCCCACCTCTAGCCCCCTACATCCAAGTGCTTCTTTGGCCTCTGCTTGAAGACCCTCTGTGAGGCGGGAGGTAGCTGGGATAGGTCTTCATTGAAAGGTCATTTCCCATGACATGTCATCAATTACTTCTGATCTGCCTTCTGGGCCCAACAAGGAATCCAGGAGGCCTTCAGAAACTTGGAAGCAGCTGGGGCATGAGTCTTATCAGGTTAGTGTTACACTCTTGGCACCACTAGAACCTAGGGAACCAGCAGAGGGCAGTGGCAAGAGCACTGTCTTCAGAGTCAGAGAACCTGGACTCAAATCCAGCCTCAGAAACTTAATACTACTGGGTGACCCTGGATAGGGTCCTCTTGGCCTGTTTCTTCCACTATAAAATGAAGGTCAGGCCAGATGACTTTCTGAGATTCCTTCTAACCCTAGGTGTAGCATTCTATGTCTCCTGGGCCACTTCAGTGCTGCCACTTGGAAGGGTTACATTGCATGTTAAATCATACTGTGGTGGGATCCACACACATACATGTTATAAAGTGTACAGCTGCTTTACTGAGGTGAATTGCCTAAAAGTCTGGTCTGACGGGGAATTTCCTAGAAGTTGAGAAGGACTTTATCCCTCAAGGAGTGTGTGTGTGTGTGTGTGTGTGTGTGTGTGTGTGTGTGTGTGTTATAATTTGAGAACATCAGCTACAGAGTCAAGAATTTCACTGGAACACCTATTTGCTCTTTCAGGTTTTCTGTTTTCCCCCAAGAACAGGAATTCATAGGAAATGGTTAAGTATCAAGTGGTTGAGACCCTAGGAATGGCAGCATTAAACACGCATGTGCTTGGGTTTGGTAGCGCTGCCCTCATTAATGCCTGTTTGGATTGTTAGCAGTAACTCACCTATTTTCTGGGGTCCCTGAGTGGTGAGCACCCACCAGAGAGAAAAGGTCTTCAAAGCTTCACAGCCCCCACTTGTGGAAGCTATTATGTATGAAAAGGAAGTGAATGGCATTTCCCCCAGTGGGCCAGCCAACCACATGCTAACATGCATGGAGAGTGGGGTCCCTGTGTCCTGTGGGCTGTGTTCAGGAACAAATTGTTGACATGCGGAAAACAAGGCTTTGGGTCAAGAGTGGCTCATACAGAAGCAGCGAAGGGACAGTGCTGAAACACGTCCCCAGGATTTTTAGAATCTGTCCTAGAGGGAGACGGAAGCATTTCAAACTAGGATACTGTTCTCAGCTTGAGTAGAAATCTTGGAGGTACATTGGGGAGAAGCTGTGTTAGATAGTGCTAAAGGCATCCTCTCATCATTAATATGGGCTGAAAACAAAACAATGAGAAACTTGGGGAACCCAAAGTCCTGTTTCAGGTCAGGCTGCTGTCCATTGTATCTCAGACTTCTGTGGATCCAGGGGACCTTGGAGTAGAGAATCTCAGGCTTTTTATGGGAACTTTATGGTCCCACCCCCACCCCTTCCCCTACCAAAATGATATCTAGAAAGATTTACAGTAGTTAGCTCTTAATGATAATTGACTTTTTTATGGGCTAGATTCTAAAGGAATTCCATGGGCTAGATTGGAGGTCCTCCCAGGCTCAGCAGTATGTCCTTCAAGCCCTATGTGGAACAGCAGAGCCAATTTGCTGCTTCTGTGTGGACTCACCATTCTGCCTACTGGGTGGTCCCCAGGTGGGAGGATCCCATCACAACCTTCCTTTTAAAATGGTTTTATTCTTTTGTTTTTGCATCACTCCCATTTCTTACTGATACCTCCCTCATCCCACTTTCCCTCCCCAGCCCCTAAAGGGAACCACAAAAGAATTTTTTTTACCAATGCATTAATGGAATCTGACAAGTACAGTGGGCCATACCCAGAGTCCCCTACCTGTAAAAGAAGAGAGGCAGGTGCAATCTTTTTTTTTTAAATAAATAATTAATTACTGACTGTTACATTGATTTTTATTAATGGTCCATTTTTGTTGTTGGTTTTTTTTTGGAGGGCAACTCCAATTAAGCAAGTCGCTTAATCCCAAAGTCACATGGCTAGTAAGTGTCAAGTGTCTGAGGCCTGATTTGAACTCAGGTCCTCCTGACTCCAGGGCAGGTGCAATCTTAATGTCACTTCTCCCTCTTTTTAAAAAATAAATTTTTATTGATAATCTTGTTTTTACATCTATATTTCTCACTCTAGCCCTCTTCATTTTTTTTTTAAGCAATTGGTAACTTGCTTAGTCATTTATGTGTGGGTGCTCATTTTCTGAGGCCAGATCTGATCCCGGGTCATCCCAATTCCTCCTGGGCCGGCGCCTTTACTCACTGTGCCACCTAGCTGCCCCAAAGTCAATCCTTTTAACAAAGAATAAAAGAGGACGGCTAACAGTCCTATGAGACTAACATGAGTCTCCATGTTCTTCACCTATAGTTCCCCACCTCTGCAAAGAAGGGAGTAAGGTTCAGTCTCATTGCTTCACATTCTGGCACCCCCATAAGCCCAGTCAGGGGGCCTTCACCAACCTCAGGTCAGGGTTCAAAGAGCTCCTTGGGACCAAGATAACCAGAAGGGTCAAGGCTTTCAAAGGCTCACTGGGCCACTAGGTTTGTGCTCTGAACTGTTGGGAGCATTGGCAGCTCACTGGCCTCTCTATCTTGGCCTGCAGTCACCCCACATCATGCTGTAGTGCGGCAGAGATCATGGCAGTCCTTTTCTTCCACACCATGAAGTACAAACCCCAGGATCCCAGGGACCCCAGTAATGACCGCTTCGTGCTCTCCAAGGTAACAAGTAGCTGCCCCAAGGCAGAGGGGTTGCAGCATCCATTTCAGCTTGCCCATCTTGCCCTTCTCCCTCCCCTTTCCCCTCCCCTCCCTTGCCTTTCCCTCTCCTCCTCCTCCCCTGCCTCCTGCTACCACTTTTGCTAATTCATTCTTCCTCCTCTCAGGGTCATGCAGCTCCCATCCTCTATGCGGTCTGGGCTGAGGCTGGCTTCCTGCCAGAGGCTGAGCTTTTGAACTTGAGGAAGATTACCTCCATTCTGGATGGCCACCCAGTCCCTGTAAGTATAGAGCAGGGAGGGGGATGAGTATCCCAGTGACTTCTGTTGAAATGTCCCATTTCCCAAGGTACACTCCGGGGTTATCCTCTTTGGACCTTACAGACAGAAGTGAAGCAAGCCAACTTGGGGTTAAAACAAGACAGACACAGACATTTTAGGGGGGATGGCTGGGCAATAGGGGTTAAGTGACTTGCCCAAGGTCACATGCCTAGTAAGTATTAAGTGTCTGAGGCTGGATTTGAACTCAGGCCCTCCTGATTCTAGGGCCAGTGCTCTATTCACCGTGCCACCTAGTTGTCCCCAGGCATTTTTCATTTTGAAAATGGTGTGAGTCTGGATGGATGGTCAGACCCTGGCCTGAAAAGAATAGCCCTGACGACTGAAACTGGCACCAGAAGGCATGACCTTGGTTTCTCGGCCATTACCCATGACCACTGGCTTCATCTACTTAGGCTAAAGGAGAAAAATTCAGACTTAGTATTTTGATGTCCCTGTCCTCCCCAGGGATTCAAGTCTTACCCTTCTTGCTAAGCTGTCTATGCTCTCTTAACAGATCTTTGGGCCTCTGTTTCCATAAAATAAAGATGAGCCATAGTTAGGGCCTGTAATGTACCTCCCAGTCTTGTCTGTGATCCTTGGTTATTCTCCATTGTCATCTGGTCATCATAGAGAGGGCATATTTCACTATAGAGAATGTAGGACCTGGGGTCAAATCTTGCCTCCACTTCTTACTAACCTGTGGGATCTTGGACAAACAGCCAAGTTTTCTCATATCTGCAAGAAGAGGTTAGGTTAGTGGAGCTCAAAGATGTTTCAGGCTCCTCCTCCAGCCCAAGGCTTTGGGAAATGGCTAAGTTTCACTGGGAGTTCCAAAGGTGAGGCCATTGGGGAGCAGAAAACTCCCAGGTAGAGATTTTCAGTGGAACCTAGGCCAGAGAACCTGCATGGAAATCCAGATGCTTGGACTTGGCTTATCAGCTTCTCTGGAAATCATCTCCTTTTCAGAGCACAGAGGCATTTGGAGAGCATTTCTGAGTACTGGAGATGACAGCCTGCCATTGGTTATCCACGCCTAGTCCCCATGGGGCACCTCTATCCACTGCAAGCATGTGTGACCTAAAAGTTGGGGTCTCTGCTTAGAGGGATGGATGAATGGTCTACTCATTCCATCCAATCCAATCAACACCCAGTGTAAGCAACTAGCTGCAGCTAGGAAGTGCAGTGAATTGAAGGCTAGGCTGGGAGCCAGGAAGCCTCAAATCCAGCCTCAGACACTTACTAGATGTGTGACCCTGGGCAAGTCACTTCACCCTATCTTCCTCAGTTTTCTCATCAATGAATGAGCTGGGGAAGAACATGTATCTTTGCTAAATGGTCCATGAGCAGAGTGACTGAAGCACCAATGCGGGACCCAAAGATAAGGGAAAAGAGGCTGTGACCTCGAACTCGCCTTCTGGGGGGGGCAGCCATGCTGCGCAAACAGCAGCACCACTGGCAGAAGCTGCTGCCCTGTCCTGCTGGGAGCCAAGTTGTGGAAGTTGGTCTGCAAACAGATGCAGTTTGTCACCTTTGTCACTTTGTCACCTTTGTCGGGACTGACTGTCCCAGCCTCGTTTGAGGGTTTCTTTAGAATGGCTGGCAGAGTAGATAGGGAGAACTGGGCTCCAGCCCCTCATCTGATACCCTCTGGCTGTGTGACCCTGGCTAAGTCACTTCACTCACCATGATGACTAGAAGTCAGTCCACTAGAGAGGCTCCTTCACGTTAGTTTCTCTATGTTGGTGAATTTGGACAAAACAAAGGTAAAACTCCCTCTGGCTCCTTGTGGATCCTGGGGCATTGTGGGGCCCGTAGTACTGCTTGGCTCAGCACAGGGGTGTGATGGGCATGGTGCCCATGCTTGGGCCTTTAACTGGAAGTTGATGGAATTGCAGTGAGCTGGCATCAGCCAAGGCAGTGGTGGTTGGGTGGGGGCAGAGCCAGGACTTAACTTTGATCTCAGAAGGGAACCCAGTAGGCATCTGGTACAAACACATTGCAAGCCCAGTGCCCTTCGCGAAGCCCCACACTGCCTCTCTTCCCTTTTTAGCCTGTTGCCTTTTCTTTTTTCTCTTTTTTTTTTTTAAGCAATTGGGGTTCAGTAACTTGCTCAAGGTTACACGGCTAGTCATTATTTATGCGTGGGTGCTCATTTTCTGAGGCCAGATCTGATCTCGGGTCATCCAAACTCCGAGGCCGGAGCTCTTACTCACTGCGCCACCTAGCTGCCCCTTTAGGGGAATTGGGGTTAAGTAACTTGCCCAAGGTTACACGGCTAGGTTTTTGTTTGTATGGATTAAGTGTCGGAGGCCAGCTCCGAACTCAGGTCCTTCTGATTCCAGGGCCGGCGCTCTATTCACTGCGCCACCTAGCCGCCCCGCCTGTTGCCTTTTCTAATTGCAGAAACAAGCCTTCACAGATGTGGCTACTGGCTCCCTGGGTCAAGGGCTGGGAGCGGCGTGTGGAATGGCCTACACAGGCAAATACTTCGACAAGGCCAGGTAAGATGCTAGTCTCTTTCTTTCTGGGGTGAATGGATTCTTTCCCATTTCCTGAGGCTCCCAAACTCCCTTGAGTCTTCTGAGGACAAACACTCTCCATCAGTAACAGATAAGCTTGGGTGGTGTCACAGTCACAGAAGTGACACCAGATCATGACTGCATTGCCAGAAATAGGCAAAGGTTACCATCTTTGGGAAGGTGAAGCATCCATCAGCTAGCTGTCTCTTGTCAATCAAGAGAAAAACAGCACTTTTTCCCATGCTCTTGCCCTCAAGAGCATGGGGAACATGGGGTCCAGGGAAGCTGTCTGCTCTGGCTTCACAGTGGGGAAACCCACTGCAAATAAAACCAAACTGCAAATCGGTGAACTTTAAGATAAATGTGAGACTCATCATGGTCCTTTGGTCTTTTTTGGAAGGAGCACCTGGAATCTGAGAACTGGGTTTAAATACTGGTTTTGTTACTAATCCTGTGACTTCAAGTAAGTCACTCACTCCTCTCTGAACTTAAGAGGCCATCTCTTAAGTCAACTTAGTCAACTCTTTCATTTTACAGAGAAAGAAACTGAGGCCCAGAGAGGTCCTAGCATGGACCCTTGCATAGAGTCCACAAGTACTGGCTAACTAGTCCTGGAGTACCTTGAAATGCCTACAGTTAGGATGCCCTATAGCCTAGAAAAGTCAGAGCATTATAAGAAATGGAGGGCCAGCCTCGAAGGCAGGGAGCCCTGGCCATCAGCCATATGACCACAATGTCCCAGGCAACTCTCCAAGACTTCTTAGTTGCTGATCTCGGAGGGAGGAATCAAGGCCTCAAACCTCCCAATTAAAATGGCAGGGGATGTAGAAGCAAGGCATTAATTAAAAGCAACACCTCTAATTTGGCATCAGGAATCAAGAGAGTGTCAGTGATGTGCATATAGAAACGATGCCACTGCCTGCCACCCATCCTCTGCAGAGTTCTTTAGCTTTAGCTTTGGAGATGAGCTTCTCAGAACCAGTCAGCTCCACCTACACTTGGGTGTGCAAACTTCTCTGCTTTTTCTTACACTTACACTATGTCATGGAGTTCCACTGTCCAATGACATGCCTTAGATGACTGCCTGTTTGTTTAGGACTGCCTGGTTGTTTAGAGAAAACACTGAAATTTCACACGGGGATGGACTTTTAGCCCTTGGTCGTGATCCCTTGGGAGAAGAGATTGTTTCATTATCATTTGTGTGCCCGGCACACAGTAGGAATGGAGCTGGATAAAGACCATAGCTATTCTCTGGTCCAATCCTCTTATTACTATTTTTTGCCCACGGTGCACAGGTAGCAAATGAAAGAGCCAGAAGACTTAGGCCTGGTCTATGTACTCCCAGTTTGTCGCTCTAACCACAGAGCTAAAAAACCTAAAAATGACATCAGAATCTGGCAATCAGTGGGCTGTGTATGGGCTTGGAAAATACTGTGACCATCACATAGTAGGTGTTCAATGGTCAGCACAAACATGTCTAGACTGGTCAGTCTGGGGGGCAAGGAGATGGGGAGGTGAGTTTCAGGACTCTGGATTGATTATGCCCATGAGTTTTGGGCCTTTTGTTTGCCACTCAATTTTCTTCATTCTCGGGTATATCAGTCAGTATTTATCAGGCCCTCCGCCTGATAGGTGACACCTCTTCATGATTCGTGGCTAGAATAGTGGTTTCATTTGACATTGACCAGAGGACTCAGTTCATCATTCCCGGTAGTCTCAGGAAGTAATTTCCCATGAAGGAGAGATGACTTTTAGAGGAACTGCTGAGAAAGGTGTGTCTAACGAATGATCTTTTTGAAGTGAGACATTGCACAAAATGGTGGCACCTGGCCAGCTCTGGGATTGCACCTGTGCCCAGAGGCAGACTCAAGCTCAGACAGGAATTCCTCATGGTACATCTTGACCCTTAGCAATTGCCCCAGGCAGGTTCTGTCTCTGGGAATTACTTCTGTGCTCAGTGACTGAGTGAATGCCTTGAGGAAAGGCTGGCAGCTGAGGGCTCACTGGAAAGGATACTTGTGCCCAGGAGTTCCATGTAGCAGGAGCCTCTGATAAAGACTGCCATCAGTGCTAATACAGGGCACCTTGGGGCCCAGGGGCCTGCTGTCAGGATGTTCCACACAGCAGTTCAGGGTAATTGAGTTTAGATAAGGCCACTTTCTCAGCTCTGTTTTTAGGGTGATCCTAGGTCCTGGGAATGGGGGCACAGGCAGCTGTCTGCCAGTGTGTCTGAGCAGAGCCAGACTGAACAGTGACCCAAGCCAGAGCCATGCCTGGCTGCCTCCTTCAGCCCCTCTCCACTAGGAAAAGGCACTCTACTTATTATCAGGCCACTGTTAAGCAAGAGATTGCTAGCTGGGGGCCCTGGAGCCAGCTCCAGATAAGAGGTTAGGTAATGGATTCGGGTTAAGTGAGGCTCTTCCAGAGAAGGGAGGCAAAGCCATTACCCAGTGTGCCAGTGCACAGGACTGGGGCTTTCCTGCCTGTCCAGGACTGTTCCTGGACTCTGAACCTGCTTTTTCTTGAGAAAAGAAATGTTTCCTGAAGTTTGCTAAAGTGAAAGACACACCCACTGTGGGTGTGAGCTGGCCCTGGACAAGCTGGTAATATTGCTGAATCACTGACATTCAGCATGGGCTTGCCTACTGCAAGCCTACGTCCAGACTTGGACCTTCACAGGACTTGACACTCTTCCTAACACTGGACTTGGGGCACACGCCCTCTTAGTTGTGGGGCCCCAGACAGGCTTCTCTTGGCGGCATCCGTGAAATGAAGGGAGAGGACATGATCACCTGGGGTCCCTCCCAGTTCCAAATCTGATCAAGGCTCTTTAGGCCCCTTCTTAGCTAGAGCTTCTGATTCTGGGAATTATCAGCTACAAGAGAAATGGAGCTGTACTTTCTGGCCACTAGAAGCAGTAGCCTAACAATTGGAGAGGAGTCTTGGGGGTTTGTGTCTCTGGGCAGGTGACTTCAGGCCTTGGACCAGGCTTGCATTTAATCCCAGACATCCCAGGCCCAGGCCCAGCCTCTTTGCCCATTTGAGCCCTTGGGCCTTTATGTAATGAAGGAAATAGTTGAGCTTTCTGTTACAGCCTTCTGCTCCTCCCCAGCCAGGCATTCCACCAATTCCTCAATTTGCCCTAAGGGCAGAAGGGGGAGAGGTCTGGTTTTTCGGCCTCCACTGCAGCTACTCTGGGTTCAGGCTCCTCGTTGCCTCCTCCCTGAGAAGGCTCTCCTACCCAGTGTCCCCTGTCCAGACTCAGCCTAATTCCTCCTGTTACTCCCTGTTCAAAATTGGTCAGGGACTCCTTGCCTCCTATGGGACAGTGGGGCTCACCCTGATCTCTGAGGCACTTGTAGTGCTAGAAGGGCACTGGACCTGAGTTTGGTTTTGACTAGGTACCACTCCCGTGACTTTGGACAAATCCTTCGATTGCCCCGAGCAGTCTAATGAGGTGGGTTTGATGTAATGGAAGTTGACACTGAGGTTGCTTCCAGATCCTGATCTAGGATCTCCAATTTTCTTGCCCTTTTATATTATGTTACTACTCCAGGCAAACTTGTTTATCTGACAGATTCTCACCTCTGTGTTTTTATAGGGTCATTCTGTTCCCCAGGCCTGCAATGGTTCTCTTTGCCCTTCAGTTAAACAGATACTGCCTTTTCTCCCAAGTTCTTTCCACATGGGCAAGGGCTTTCCTATGAAAAAGCAAGTTCTTTGAGGGCAAGCAGGGATTGTGCTGTCTGTCTGTATACAATGACATGTGGTCACATAACATCATGCTCACCCTCCTGACCTTTCTTGGCTTGTCCTTGTCTGACCAGACAGAGGACCTGGGGACTACTGTCTCCCATCTTCTGGACACTAGATTTTAATGAATGCCTTTTCATTTAGCCCAGTGTCTGCTACCACTCCCTAGGTCTTCTGCATGTGAATGGCTGCTAGCTCTATCTTTCACAGGCAATTGGCTGTGGAATTTACCTGATCTGCTTGGCCACCAGCAAGATAGAGATAGAGTCCCTCGATCTGCCCTAATGCCTCAGATTAGACAACCTGAGCCTAGAGAGTAGATATTTCCTATGGTCTACTTCCTTCTAGCTCTGACATCCCCTGACTGTGTATTAAAATGCTACACCCTGGGGAAGGTAAAATTCTCAGGAATTTTGATCTCGGTGGGGGATGACTTTAGACTGTTTCCTGAAAATAGCCAGGAAGGGAAGAACTTGAAGGTGCTGGGGAAGTGACTATAATGTTTGTTATATATATAAATATATATATTGTTATATATATAATGTTATATATATATATAGGTATTTTTATATTTATATATAATAAAATAAAATCTGTGTTTATCTATCTATAATTTATAATAATAAATATCTATAATAATGTTTGTTATCTATAATAAAATAAGAGGGGAAGAAAGTGGCCACACTGCTGGGGGGGTTGTGCCCAGAAAAATAAGACGAGGTGTGAAGAATTGGGGTGGCATGGGCAGTCAGGAAGACCAGGGTGCACATGACCTATGGCTAACCCTTGCCAAGCCACTGCCATCTCTGAGCCGCCTTTGTGAGGTGCTGAGGCCAAGACCACCCTAGGGGTGCTATCATGTACTCTCTGTAGAATGATGGGCTCATGCTGGGTGAATCCTGAGTTTCCTTCCCACTTTATCACTTATGCCAAAGCTTCGGGTCAGAATAATGGAGAAATCTGTTGACCTGGCAAAGGAATCTGTAGCCTCCTTTGCTCTTTTACCTTTCTCCTTTGTGGACACTGAGCCATCCTTTTGTTTTTCAGCTACCGTGTCTATTGTTTGCTGGGTGATGGGGAGGTGTCTGAAGGCTCTGTGTGGGAGGCCATGGCCTTTGCAGGATTCTACAAGTTGGACAACCTGGTCGCCATCTTAGATGTTAACCGGCTGGCGCAGAGTGACCCTGCCCCCCTGCAGCACCATGTGGATGTGTACCAGAAGCGCTGTGAATCCTTTGGGTATGTGTGAGGCCATCTGCTGGGCTCATGGGGGGCTCTCCAAGTCACATTTCACATAAAAAGCCTCTTGTCTTCGTGTCAAATTCTGCAAAGAGTAAAAATGGTATTCAGGATGAATTTGAAGAGGGACAGTCACTGAGAAAGCAGGCATATCCTCCCTTTCAGAAGCTATCATATTTGCCAGCTTCTTCCTGGGGACAGAAAGCATCGTGCTCTGGGGCTGGGAGATAGGATGCTTCAGTGCTGCCCCTTCCCCTTTTTCATGCTGCTGTGTATTGGGGAGGTTTGAGTCCCTCCTGGGGTTATGAGAATGGTGCTTATTGATGCTTAGTGGGACAAAATGAAGGATCCCCTTGGCACAAACCTATTCAAGTGTGCCTTGACAATAGTCAAACCTGACATGTAAAAATGGCACCTTGTGTAGACAGTGCTTGTAACCTGCAGGTAGGGAAGAAATGCCTTCTAGTTTCTGTCATTGTCATCATAGGCCTGGTCTCTCTGTGCTTTATAGGTGGAATGTCATGGTTGTGGATGGACACAGCGTGGAAGAACTATGCAAGGTCTTCGACCAGGTCAAGGATAAGCCACTGGCTGTCATTGCAAAGACATATAAGGGCAGAGGAATCTCAGGTGAGATCCTCAGTCTCTTCCCCTGAGCCAATGGCTTCCTCCCCCTTGGACTCTCTGGGAAGCCAAGATTCCTCTGGGTGGGCAGAGATCTTTTCTTGACCAGTCTTAATAGAACAGTGACTAGAACATAGAAGATGCCCGCAGGGAACTTCTGGGTCTAGTTGAAGAGATAAGTCACATCCGTCATCGTCTAGACCATAAACATATGTGCCCACATGTGTGTACATGGCCTGCCCTTCTCCACCCCATCCCCCAATACAGTCTGTGGCAGCTAAGCACTATGCTGGGCACCCGGGTACCTGGGGTTTTAGTCTATCACTATCTGTGGGACTTTGGCCATTGTTACACTGTTCCCTTCTGCCAAATAAAAGGGTTGGATGATATTTTGAAAGTTAAAACTCTCTCAGATGGTCATAACTGCCATAGACCTAGACAATTGAACTGAATTTGTCCTCCTGGGCCAGCAGTCTGGCATAATCTCACCCTGAGCTTGCTTTTTCAGATGGGCCCCATTGTGGTTTTCTCCTCAGGTTCATGGATTTCCTCAGTGTGGCATTTTTTAGATTGTCCACTATCCCATGTGAAGAGACATTCCATAGACTATAGACAGCAAGGGGATAGTAGATAGAATGTTGGAAGGCTCAACTCCTGGCTCCAACACTCCTTATTTCTGAACCTCAGTTTCCTTATCTGTGAAATGGGGATAATAACAGGCCCTCCCTCACAGGGTTACCAAGAAGCTATTGCACATAGAAGTACCCTGGGAACCTTATGGGGCTGGCTATTGTCATTGTTAATGCCTTCCAGCTCTGCTCAAACTTATCTCTCAGCAGTGCAGATCAGGAGTCTCCTTTGAATTCCCACCCTACTCCATGGCTGCCCCCTCCACTTTCTTTTTCTCTGTCCAGGTTAGAGACCTGTTGGTCAGTTCAGTCTGTCTCTGGGCAAATGCATGTACACGGCAGTGAGCAGAAGGCTGGACGGTCTCTTTGGAGGCAGTACCCTTCAACTTCTCTTTTGTTTTTCCAAGTGAACTGATTTTTGTCCACAAGAACTTTTAATTCAGTTGCACAAATTTTCATGTGAAATGGGAAGATCAGAATGTAAATGCCTACGGAACTTGCTGTTTCCACCTGCCTGTTTACCCAGGGACTTGGGCCCAATGGAGGCAGGGACAGTGGGGTGCCAGCCTTAAAACCCTTGCTTGGCTTCGTTCTTTGACAAATTCCTGAAGCTTCCCAGGCCTTCCCTAGGGAACTGGCACCGTCTGGGCTTCCCAGGCCACTCGACTTTGCCCACTCTGCCCTGGCTGGTTCTTAAGGTTGGCATCACTTGCCAGGCCGTGGGAATGCTGGGAGAAGCATTTCTTTTCCTTCTTTGATTTAGGAAGGAAATGGCCCTTCAAGGAAGCCATGTCCTCACCCACTGCCAAAAGCCTTTTGGGAAACTGTCTAGTTGTGTTTGGTAGGGGGCAGAGAAAGCTGCCCCCCAGTACTGCCTGGGGAGGTGGAGAGCCTGTGAGTAACCGCGGGCCAGTCACCTGCAGGGTGCGGGCTTCCTCTCAATCCCTTAGTTTTCAATCCTCATAATAGGGAGGGTTCTGTTCTGGGCCCTTGTTCTGGATCTAAGAAGGAATCTAGTGGAAGAGTCCTGGGTTCAGATCTCAGCTGGGTCATGTGTTACCTGTGTGAGCTGCCCTGTCTTTGCTAACTTCCAGCTGTCTACCTATGAAGCATTTTGAAACAACTCAGCAGAGGAGACCTGTTCAAGGCTTCCTTTTTCCTTTGTAATTCTCCTCTTCCCATTTGTTCATCCACAGTAATTCTGTATCCCAGATAAGGACTGGGAGGGGCCTGGTGATTTCACTGATACTGGGAACTCCCAAGCGAATAAACACTGTGCAGATAGCACTTTATCTGTGCTGATAGCACTTTCTCCATAACTTAGTCTTGGGGACTTAGTTGCCTGGGGGAATGATCTGGCAAAAAGAAGGCATTACCCCAAAGTCTTAGCAAAAAGGATGAGGCCCCATGCCAGGGCAGAGAGAGGGACAGAACTTTAAGAGGAATTGATGGCTAGTGTGAAGAATGAGGTGGTGAAGAAGAAAGGGTTGAAGCTACTGGTTTTCTCATCCAGGCCTTCCCTGATTACCTCCCCTGCCTCCCCCTCCCCCCAAAAAAGCACGTTGATTTGTCTCTGCTGAGCTCCTGGAATAGGATTAGTATGTATTAATCAGACAATCCATCTCTCACCTCTGGGTTTTTGCCCAGGCATTCTCCCATGCCTGGGACACATTCTCACATTCTCTCAGTCTCTGGTTCTAGGTTTGGGTCATGTGTCACTTTCTATATGAAGCCTTTCTTGGTCCCCACAGGAATGTTGCAGTTTTATCTTCTATCTCCTCACATGTAGCTCCATGCTGTGCACTGACTGGGTGATCAACAGTGCTAGCTTCTCCATGTGAACTTGGCAAAGTATCCTTCCTTCCTTCCCTCCCTCCCTCTGTTCCTTCTTTCTTTCCTCCCTTCCTCCATCTCTTCCTTCCTTCCTTCCTCTCTCTCTCCCTCTGTTCCCTCCTCCCTTCCTTCCTTCTTTCCTCCCTTCCTCCCTCTGTTTCTTCCTTCCTTCCTCTTTCTCTCCCTCTGTTCCTTCCTTCCTTCTTTCCTCTCTCTCTCTCTCTCTCTCTCTCTCTCTCTCTCTGTTCCCTCTGTCCCTCCTTCCTTCCCTTCCTTCTTTCCTCCCTTCCTCCCTCTCTTCCTCCTTCTGTTCCTTACTCTCTCCTTCTGTTCCCTCTGTTCTTCCCTCCCTTTGACCCTTCCTCCCTCTCTCCCTCCCTTTGTTCCTTCCTTCCTTCTTTGTTTTTCCCCAGCTCTTCTGGAAGCTCTTTGAAGATAGTCATACTTCTCTGCTTCCTCCTCCTTCTTCCCCTAGTGCTCAATACAATGTCATCCAACCCATCAAACGTTTGTTAAGCACTTGTATTCTGGGCTCTGGGGTGAAACACTCCAGTGCTTTTGTTTGGCAATGATGATGGCTCCACATTTCTGTGGTGCTTAACCGTGGGAAAGGAGGTGCAAACAAATGCCTCCATTTTACAGATAAGGAAACTTGGGTTAAATGACTTACCCAGGGTCACACAGCTAGTGCAAGCAGTGCTAGGGGGCCCCACATCCAATCCCTGGGCTCTTATAATACACCAAGCTGCTCACTTAGCTCACCTTACTGTGAGCTTCTGTGGTGGCAGAGGCCTCGCCCATCCCTATCCTCCAGTGTGCTTTGGCCAACCCCCCTCACTCTTTTTATTCTGTTCTTCAACCACAGGTGTGGAAGATAAGGAAGCTTGGCATGGGAAGCCCCTTCCTAAAAACATGGCAGAACAGGTCATCGAGGAAATATACAGCCAAATCCAAAGCAAGAAGAAGATCCTAGCTACCCTCCCCAAAGAAGATGCCCCAGCTGTGAACATCGCCAACATCCGCATGCCATCTCCCCCGAGTTACAAACTTGGCGAGAAGGTAGAAGGGGGAGAGGAATACACAGTCCCAATCTAGAGACAGACTGGTGTGGCACCCCTGCGGGGGGGGGGTGCTCCAAAGGCACTAGCCATTCAATGTATTCTTCCAAACACTGATACTCCACTAGCTGGAGAGACTTGGAACCGTCTTTTCCCCTAGGGAGCCTTCATTCTCCTAGGACAATTAAGCTTCAGTCTTGGAAGAATAATGTAGTGCATTTCTCCCCTCAGTTGAAGAATGAACAGTGGCAGGGCCACTGGCACCCAGCTAGGTACTTGGGGGAGAGACAGATGTGAGGCAGATGAGAAGAACATTCCCCAGGGTAGATGACAATAACCATAATGCATTCTTTCCCTCTTGCCAGCTAGCCACCCGCAAAGCCTATGGCTTAGCCCTGGCCAAACTGGGGAATGTCAGTGACCGTGTGATTGCCCTGGATGGGGACACCAAGAATTCTACCTTTTCAGAATTCTTTAAGAAGGAACATCCCAGTCGCTTCATTGAGTGTTTCATTGCAGAACAGAACATGGTATGTCTGGGAAAGAGCAAAGAGAACAGCCAAGGAACCCGAGATTGCTCTGAGAAGGAAGGACTTAGAGAGGTGCTTGGGCCACAGGCTGAAGGTCTGGGAAAGCCAGGAATGGGTGGAAGTGACAGAAAGCACAGGGTCAGTGAATGAGGCTGGAGGGAGAAAAGCAGCCAGACCTATCAAGGCGACAGAAGGGAGCATCACTGGGGGCAGGGTGCAGTGGGGTGTGCCCATGGATCCAGGGGTGCCAGAAGCACCGTGGAAAGCTCTGGATCCATGATGAAGCTTGTAATAGATCTAGTCTAACATCCTTTTTTACAGACGGGAAGCCCCAAGAACACAAGTAGTAAGTGGCAAAGCTGGGGTTTGAACTACATAGGCATGTACATGTGTGTATGCATATGTGCATGTGACTGATTCTGTGTTTCAAACATTGAATGAAGTACTTTTGTAATGACTTGGGGGGAAAATAGATAAAACTTTTTCAAACTGAAGTGAACATTTGAGTTGAGGGTATAGGGTATCTGGAAAAGCCATTTATGTGGGGAAGGGAGTTTGCTGATGGACCTGGCCCTCTCCCCATTCTGGGTAGCATGGTCCAGTGGAAAGAGCATGTGTACCTGCCTTTACTTCCCATGCAGTCACTTCTAGGACAATCGGAAAAGGAGGGGGTCAGCTCCAGCTAGACTAGGACGGAGCGTTGACCCCATGTTCCCTTCTTAGGTGAGCATCGCCGTGGGATGTGCCACACGGGACAGGACTGTGCCTTTCTGCAGCACTTTTGCCGCCTTCTTCACCAGGGCTTTTGACCAGATCCGTATGGCCGCCATTTCTGAAAGCAACATCAACCTGTGTGGCTCACACTGCGGGGTGTCCATCGGTGAGCCACTCAGCCATGTTTGTCCTAAGCCATGGTGATGGCTTTGAAAGCAGCAACTTTTGCCTTTGGTCTGCTCCAGTTGGGAGGATGGGTCTTCCCTCCCTTGTAACAAAAGAACAATAACCATTAAGAGAGGGCCTGGGTTCAGGTCTGATACATGTTGGTCATGTGACTCTCCTCGTTGGCTAGAAGCTATTGATCACCAAAATTCTCTCCAATAAAGACATCTGGTTAAAAGAAATGTCAACCCAACAGTTTTAAAACTCAGTAATTACATCTCCCAGCATATGCAGTAGGGAGAGTGATGTGGTCAGACGGACCCATGCCATAGGAAAATCATTTTGGCAACTGTGGATGATGACTGGAAAGGGATGCGGGCAGCTGTGTGGGTGGAGAAGTGGAAAGAGAGGGAGAGGGATGTGGGTAGGATTGACAGGCTCTATGGGTAAGTTAGTGTGGCTTTCTAGGCTTGGCACAGAGGGTACAAGAGAAAAGAATGCAGCAGTCCCTAGTTGAGAGGTAAATGAGATTGGTTCCTAAGGAGCAGTCATTCTAGACAAAGCTTTACTGGATTTTTCCTCCACAGGTGAAGATGGTCCTTCTCAGATGGCCCTTGAAGATCTTGCCATGTTCCGGAGTGTTCCCAATGGCACAGTCTTTTACCCAAGTGACGCTGTGGCCACTGAGAAAGCGGTTGAGTTAGCTGCCAACACAAAGGTTGGATATCTATGGGCTGTATTCTTGTTTATTTACCTGAGCAGAAGGGAAGGTCATAAACAATGAAGTTATTTAAAAAGAGAGGAGCATCTGCCAAGTTTGGCCCTCAGAGCCTGGAGAGAATTGAATTGCATGAGAGGTGTGAAATCATACTCCTTGGAGCACCTGAATTCCCAGAGAAATTGTGGCCTTTCTATCTCTAGAGATCTTTGGGCTCAAGGGGAGATTGTTCTCTGCCTTGGTCATCTCTGAATACAGGGGGCAATGGACTTCTCAGAGCCCCCTGGTTCTGTAGAGAGGGTGGACAGCAGACTGGTAGAGTCAGAAATGGTCTCCTGGGATGACCGAGATATGAGCATCTTTCCTAATAGAATATAAGCTCCTGGAGGGCAACAGGGGCTATTTCATTGTATACTTCATTGTATTTGATTCTTTGTATATTTCATTGTATTCAATTGTGTTTCATTGTAACAAATGCTGGTTCCAGTTAAAAGGTTCCTCCTTAGGGGCTAGCTTTACTCTTTTGCTTTACTTCAAGTGAGTGGATTCTTGTTCATTTCACTTTGGAAATTTGGTTCTTACTGTGTATAGAACACATGCTAGGTGCTGAAGGAAATAAAACAGAAGTCCCTGTCTAGCTGAGCTTACCTCCTGTGGTAGTGAAGGGAGTGCCACAAGATTTACATAATAGCATGCACTAGAGAAGGAGAAAGTCATTGGCATGGAGGGGCGTCAAGGGAGGCTCCAAGGAGGAGGCAGGCTCCACTTTGCACCTTGCAGAAGGAGGTCCCGATGTTTCGGATCTTGGATTCCTCTGTACCCCAAATGAATTACAAAGTGGGAGCGGATGCTGTGGTCAACATTTTTTAAAAGTCCATGGCCTGCAGGTTTTGAACTCCTGATTTAAATTAGGGTGGGTAGGAATTCACAGGCAGAAGAGAAAGGAAATGCCAGGCCACAAGGTAGCTAAAGAGGTGGGGAAAACCCAGCTGGGTGAGAGTTTAGAGTTCATTAAGGCAAGTAAGTGATGTGTGAGGCAGTGTGCCACAGGGAATTGCTATCATTGGGGTTTGAATCCTGTCTCAACCACTTCCTAGCTGTGTGACCATGGGTCAGTCACTTAACTAACTTCTCCATGTCTGTTTCCTCATCTGTAAAATCTGAGACATCTGGGGCGGCTAGGTGGTGCAGTGAATAGAGCATGGGCCCTGGAATCAGGAGGACCTGAGTTCAAATCTGGCCTCTTAACACAAAACTAGCTGTTGACCTTGGGCAAGTCACTTAACCCCAATTGCCCTACCTTCCCCCCTCCAAAAAGAAAACAAATCTGAGACATCCAAACCTCCCTTTCAGCTGGAAATCTGGGGGCCTATGGGTAGATCTGAATGCTTCCTCGCCTTTCCAGTCTTGTAGAGGGCCTTGAATGCTGGCGCCCCATGATGGGAGTATGATAACCAAGCAGGAGGACCAGGCAAGGCTTTTTAGAGGAGCTTCACTGTTCGTTAAAGGGCAGGCAGGCAGGCTGTGACCAGTCAGAGCTGGGAGGGATCTTATCACTTAGTTCAAGTCCCTAATTGCAGAGGAAGCCACATGACTGGCTCCAGTCACACAGACAGCAAGGGCCTGATGTCCCACCACCGAGTCGAATCCTATCTTGTGACGAAGCTTTTCTTTGTTCCCGACCCAGGGCATCTGTTTTATAAGGACCAGTCGCCCAGAGAGCGCAGTCATTTACAACAACAGTGAGAACTTCCAGGTTGGCCAGGCTAAGGTCAGTGCTGAGTCTGCCCTGATACCTCGGTGTGGGAGGAAAGGATGTGCTATACCTACACCCTCACCCCCAAGACAAGAGCAGCCAGACATTCAGTCACCTGGTAACAAATGCACCCAAACCTACTCATCCTCATCCTGGCACTGTCCTTCCCAGGTGGTCCTGAAGAGCAAGGATGATCAGGTGACTGTGATTGGCGCTGGAGTGACCCTCCATGAAGCCTTGGCAGCTGCAGAGCAGTTGAAGAAAGGTGAGGTTGACTGTCACACTGGGTCCTTCTGGAAATATTCTCTGGCTTCAGCCTGTGGCATGGGGGCCTCAGGGAAGATGGAAAAACGTGGAAGAAGCTAGGCTCCCAGGTTGGATGTGGTTAGCTCCCAAGGCAAGGCCTGATGATGAACACTACCCAATCACAGAAGGAAGGTCCCAGATTTTGAAGGCACGTGGGAGAAAGCTCATGTCTTCAACTGCCATGGGAAAGGCGCTGGGAATGAGAACTGATATCGGAGACCAGATAAGGTTTGGGACTCAGTTCGCGGTAGACATAAATGAGGGTCATCGATAGAAAAGCCAGGCTGGGCCAGAACACCAAAGGTGACAGTGGGTGCCATTCTGGGTGATGGGGTGATGAATGAACATAGTGTGTTGGCATGCATGAGCTCACTGACAATTAGCTCATTTGGACTGATATATATGCAGAACTTGGGCCCAGCAGACTGCCCTCTTACTCCCCAGTAGCTAGCACTTAGCCTGAGTCTGCATGACTTTACCTGGTGAACAGAGATCCTCCATGGCCTCACTGGTGAATAGGGATCAGTGGGTATCAGACCTGAACCCAGGTTATTACTGTTTTATGGGTAGGGAAACTAACCCATCCAAGACCACACAGCAAGTCAGTGGTTAAAGTTGGAACACTTGCCTAGACCTCTACCCCGCTCCCTTCTCCAGCCCAGGGTCAAGAGACAGGGCCTTTCAGACTAGTCCACCAGGAAGCCCCATTTTTGTCTTGGGAAGCAGGCAGGATGAGGGGAGCGTGGGCAGAGCCTGTGGCTTGGCTTATCTCCCAATCAACTGGGGTGATGAGTAAGCAGAGAGTCATGTGACATTGACTCTGGGTATGAGGAGGGTATATTAAGGGCCTGGACCCCTTCCATTTATGTGACAGCATGAGTTCTAATGAGGAGGAAATGAAAGCTAGCCAACACGTATTCATTGAACACCTATGTTTGGGGCCCTGTGTGTGTGTGTTGGATATGAAGGGCACTATTAGAGATAGAATCCCATTTGATCTCCCATGCTTTGAGTCAGGTCCTATTATCCCCATTTTACAAATGAGGAAACTGAGGCCATAATTGATTTGCCCAGGTCATACAGCCACCAGGTGTTTGAGGCAGGATTTTCAAGTCCAGTACTTGATGGTTGATAACACCTTAAAATTGCATCAAAGGCAATTCTCCAGGCTCTTTGCTAGATCTTAGGGATGCAGTCTCTTCAGACCCTGACTGTTCTGTCAGGGCAGACAGGAGAATTTAGAAATGCCTGTTGAATTAACTTTCTGGGCTTCTGGAAATGCTGATTGGATTGGTAGGGGTGGGGCACTGAATCCCAGTGGAACAGCTGCCTATCCTCATTCACCTGCTTGTGTCCTCTGCTTCCAGAAAAGATCAACATCCGGGTGCTTGATCCCTTTACAATTAAGCCCCTGGATAGGAAACTTGTCATTGACAGCGCTCGAGCAACCCATGGCCGCCTCATAACTGTGGAAGACCATTACTATGAGGGTAAGGTCAGGATTCTCGGGCAGGGTTAGGGGGAAGCTTGAGACAGGGCTGAGGGTCTCCTATCTTGGGGAGTAGACCAGAAACTCTGGAAATAAGATAGAATTGGGGGTCCTTGCCCCTCCTGCTTTCAGCCCACTCCTAATTATCCTTTGCTTAGTGGGATCCCCCAAAGCTAATCCCAGTTGCTAGTGGATTTACTTTCCTTTTTTAAGTGGGATTGGCTTAGAGGTACCATTAAGACAGGATCCATTTGGGGCCTGAGAATTGCCAGGTAGAAATGGGGTACTCAGAATGACTTGGTCATAGGTTCAGAGAGTTGACAGGAAGCTTAAGGGCCCCCTAATCTCACCCCCTCATTTTACAAAATGGAAGGCAGAGAGCCTAACATTCCTAAGTGACCCAGGTCCTGGTCTCTTCCTTGTATGTGCCTTAAGTCAGTCGTTTTCCAGAGGCAGGAGAAAAGCCCCCATCCCATGCCCTACTGCTGACCTAGGCTCAGTTCCTCCCATCTCTCCTTCCCATCTCCCCAGGGGGCATAGGAGAGGCTGTGGCTGCTGCCGTGGTGGGGGAGCCTGGCATCACCATCACTCGCCTGGCAGTCTCCAACGTCCCGAGAAGCGGGAAGCCAGCAGAGTTGCTGAAGATGTTTGGCATTGACAAGGACGCCATTGTTCAGGCTGTCAAGGCGGCCTTGTCTTAGGCCTTGTCCGAGATGCCTGCCCGCGATTCCAGACCAAAACAAGGAGAAAGAGAGACAGAAACATTCCTGTACCTTTAGATGCATCAAGTAACTTTTATTTCTACTGAGGATCAATTAAAAATAAAAATAATGAGTAAAAATCTTTTGAGACAATGTTGCAGCCCATGTCACTGTCAGCCGGTGCTTATTCAGCTGGTTCTGTTGACAGCGGAAGGCTGTCAAGGTGCCAGGGAGCCAAGACAGTGTTTACATGCCCTGGTCTTGGAGGTGCTTACACTCTGGGGGGAGGACGACATGTGCATTCACAGAATAAAAGCAAAAGCAGTGTCTGAGATACAAGAACCAAGCCTCCAACTGCTTGGTGTTCACCCATCACAGAACAAATAGAGCAACGGGGAACATGAACGTGGTCTTGATTTGGCTTCTCTGCCTTTGCTCTTTCAGCTGCCAGCTTAAGCACATCTGGCTGGCACCTTGTTTTGGAGCATTCCCAGGGCCCATTCTGCCCACCTCTCTTGGCCAATCTGACCCGCTCCACTGAGACCATTGGGTCACAGGGGACTGTGCTTTAGGGAGATGAGGAGGCTTGGCCAGAGCCCCAGAAAGGAGGGAGTTTCTTTCCCAGAGCTCAGGGCAACAATTTCCTGGTCAAGGCTTCTCATTTTATCTCATTTTGAATCAGGAGAGAATGAAATGAACCTGTTCTTTCCTGTCCTTGATCAGTGGGGAGAAGCCAACTGAAGACTGAAACCCAAACCCAAACTGGGCCTCAGTTTCCTAAAGTGTAAAATGGGGCTGAGCACTGAATGAAGGAGGTCTATGCAGCCCTAGTTCTCTCATTATTTGTAGTTATGTGACATTCCAAAAGCCTTTCCCCAGAGCTTCATCACAGCATGGTGGTGACCCTGGGCTAGAGAAGGCTGTGCCAGTACAGGCTGGGGCAGGTTTCACGCCCCCCCCGGAAGGGCTTTGGCAGGCACACTGACAGTGTATTGTGTACTTGGATGTGAAAGCAGGGAGACCCGGGTTTCTTTTTTCCTATGCAACCAAACTTTACTGTTTCTACTCCGCCATCTTGGCTCTGCCCGCCCGCCCCCCCCATCAACCAAACTTGTTTATGTTCTCCTAAAAATAAGCCACTGACCTAAGTCTAGAGGTCCTGATAATTTCCTTTCCTAGACCTAGGGTCCTCCCACAGGCTTGGGAGGACCTCTAGTTTCAGCTAGAGGTGTTAAATTGATGACCACAAAGTTTGACTGGTAGATGTAAGTTTTTTCAGTGGTGGTTTATATTACCAGAAGATGCATACAGCTAGGTGGCCCAGTGGGAGGCTGACCTATCTAAATAGAAATTTAGGCACTCCATGTGACTCCACCCTAGGGAAAATCATTGAAACTCTTGGCTTTAATTCATCTGCAAAACGGAGGAGTTGAACTAAGGCATTCTTCACCAGTTTTGTGGGATGGACCTCTCTGGTGACAATTTGGTGAAGCTCATGAATTCTTTCTTGGAGTATTTTTAAATATATAAAATAAAGCAGGATTATAAAGGAAAGATAAAGGAAAAAAATTTTTTTTGCTACAAAACATGTTACTGATGCCCAAAGGACGGACCCAACACTAGCTGGTGTCCAAGATGCCTTCCAATCGCATCTAGGCCTGGCTGAGCCACCACTACCACATCTGGCCCCGCAGAAGAGAGGGTTTTGGAGGGATGGGGGTTTGGATTCAGTGTCTGTTGCTATGGCAACTGACCCCAACCCTGAGATTTGGCTGAGACCTCCCAACTGGGGCCAAAGGCAAGCTGGGAAGCCGGAGGAGGGCTGCCTCCCAAGTCTGGAATGTTATCTCCATTCCTAGAAATACGATGCTGCACTTTAAGGGCTGCCTTCTGCAGGATGGGCTCAATTCTCAGCCCAGTCCCTCTGCTGGGGGCCTGCTCCCCCCATGGGTGGCTTCATAATTCAGCACACGGGAAACACTGTATGCCTATTTAACTGGCCCATCTCCAGGGAGACCCCCTTTGGTAGCAGGAGGAAACCCAGGCTGGGTGAGAGGCTGCTTCAGGGTTTCAGCCTCACTCCATGTTTGAGGTGGCTCTTGTTACTTGTCCTGCATTCTCAGAGGACCAAGCCCTTAGGGAGGTGATGCCGTGACACGCTAGTGAATTGGTGGGCTATGAATTTGCAGGGCTATGCAAAGTCACCTGCCTCACTTTCACCTCCAAAGTCAGCTGGGTCCAGTGGCCAGATATAGATCAGGACAATTGGAGTTGGCTTTGGATGCAGGGAGTAAGAGGAGGCAGAGAATGGTCTCTACCTAGAGAAAAGAAATCAACTGGGAGGGGAAGCCCCCTCAGGGTTTCCAGCCAAACAGAAACAATTACTATTTATATTTATTCTGAGCTAATCTGGGCCCCAACTAAGACCAACTGGGGACTGGCCTGGGACCTATATTTTACGCCAACTATAGTTGGTTTAAGGTTGAGGCTGATCTTTGAGAAGGAGAAGAACAATAGACTTCAGAGATCAAACTGCATTGCCTTTGGGCAGAGGTCTGGAGTAGTTTCTCCTCACCCGATCGATCATCGTGTGGCAAACCATAGTTTCTGGTGCTGGGGTCCTGGAGAAGAGATGGATGGGGAAGGAGTAGGAAGAGGTGGGGCGAGGGCAGAGAGAGATGAAGAAGGGGCCACAAGGCCGGAGCTTGGGCCCTTCTGTTACTGGCCTAGGAGGGTAGCTTCCTTTTATCATCGCTTTTCTCTTCTGTCAAATGGCAGAGATGACCCGAATAAAGAAAGTGAGACTCTTTAGTGGCATGGGAAGAGAGCCTTCCATAATCCCAAACCTGTGTACATGTGGAACAAGAAGGAACTACACTCTCATGATGGGAAATTCCACCCATGCAGAGCAAAGCACGCCTCCTCTGCAACTAAAATCTGCTAAGGGGTCAAGTGATTGGTCCAGGGTCACAAGGCCAGGATCAGGACCTGGTCTTGAGGAGCTCCAAGGACATCTTTTTATCTACCAGGCCATGCTATGTCTGGGTGTGCATATACACCCCTTGGACACACAGACACACACAGACATGTTATCTACCTATCTGTCTACACATCCATGCAACCATCTATCCATCCCTATATATATATATATATGCATATATTTAAATTTTCACACACACACATATATACTCCTGTAATTTTGAGTCCCAGCTAGCTTTGTGATGAGAAAGGCCAGGATTCAAGCTCTCCCTCCAATGCACACCAGCTTTCTGACTCTGGGTGCTCCCAAGCTGCCTCGGTGGAGGGGATTTGTGCAGCAGCTGTCCCCCAGACCTTCTGGGCACTACACTCACTAGCCTCCCTCTACACTTCCCACTGGGGATCAATGGTGTAATGATTTTTCTGTGTATACTTAAGCCTTTTCCCCCTTTCAGAATGATCTCTTAGGGTGTGAGTGTGAGGGGGAGGGGATGTGGAGGGGACAGACAGTCTCAAATTGTGTTATTCTCATCGATAGGGTTTGACATCACCTTCCTCCAGCTGGGATGGGAAACAGCGCCATCTTGTGGGCCTATTATAACAGTGCTGCCACAAGTGACAAGGGTCTGGATGGACAGACGACTCCTAGAGAAGTCTGTGCAGGGTCACTTCATTGTCTTAGAGCTGGAAGGAAGGGAGGGCTTCCTGAGGACACCCGAATGCCCTCACATGAAGGATCCTGGGACCATGGAGGCCTATCTCTGACCCCTTCACTTTACAGATGAGGAGGCTGGTCTCCAGGGAGGCCAGGAGACTGACACCCAGTGAAATGTCGCAGTCAGGATCTGAGCCCAGGCCCTGTGATGCCATGCTCAGCAGTCTTTCCACGGGACCATCCAGCCTCCAAGTGCAGGATTCCAACAGGCTGAGATGGGTCATTCCACACACAGGCAATAATACGCACGTGGATAGGCAGATAAGGGAGGCTAGAAGAAAACAAGGAAATGAGAAGGCCTATGGGGCACCTGGAGCACAGGAAAGGCTCAATCAATGCCTTCAAGAATCCATTTCCTTGGGTTATTTCTTTCTAAGACCCACTCCTTGGTTGTGGGTATGGAAGATGTTGGCTACTAATACACACTAATACACAGGGAAAACAAAGTGGATGAAGGAGGCCTGCACAAAGCATTCCACAGTAAAAGTAGAAAACCTGTAAAGCAGAGGCGTCACACCTGTGGAATGCTCCCTAGTGCTGTGAACCAGATTAAAATGTGACTGGGAAATAGTTAACAAACTTTTTTTTACTGTATTTTTTTAACTGTATAAACAAACATTTACTGTATTGAGTGCCACTATGGGCCAGGCACAGTGCTAAGTATGAGCGATACAAAACAAGGAGACTTGAACTGGGGAGGGAGAGACAACATGCAAACAAAGGCAAACTCTATGCCAGGATAAATAGGAAATGATGAACAGAGGAAAGGCAGTGGGATCAAGTAGCGATAGAGAAGCGGAGGAAGCCTGGTGGAGGGTCTTGTTTGTGGAACAGCCAGGATTCCAGAGCCCCCAGATCAAAGAGTACATGTTGGGGTGTAAGATGTAAAAAGACTGGAAAGGGAGGAGGGGGCTGGTCATGAAGAGCTTTGAATGCCAAGAACAGCATTTTGTATTTGATCCTGGAGATGATAGGGAGGCACTGGCATTTATTGAGTGGGGGTGGTAGTGACATTGTCAAATGTGGGCTTTAGAAAAATCACTTTTGTGGCTGAATGAAGGATGGACTGGAGTGGGGAGACCTTGAGGCAGGCAGACCCATGAGCAGCCACTGCAATGGTCCAGATGTGATGAGGACGCGCACCAGAGACAGGGCAGTGTCAGAGGAGAGCAGAGATGCTGCAAAGGTGAAATCACAGACCTCGAGAACAGATTGCATATGGGGCATGAAAGGTAGTGAGGGATCCAGCATGACTCCAAAGTTGTGGGCCCGAGGGATTGGGAGAATATTGTTGTCCTCCACAGTAATGGGGAAGCTAGGAGGCATGGAGGGTTTGGGGGAAGGACATATTAAGATGTCTACTGAACATCCTGAGATGTCTAAAAGACAGCTGGAGATGCAAGGTTGGAGGTCAGCAGAATTTGGGGCAAGGTAGGTAGATCTGAGAATCATTGGGCATAGAGATGGTAACTAACTCCTCAGAACCTCATGAGATCACCAAGTCAAGTAATCTAGATGGCTAAGAGGGTACAGGACAGAAACCTGACGGATACCTACAGCTAACTAGAAGGTGAAAAAAAGAGAGAGAAGGAGCAGTTAGAGAGGTAGGAGGGAATCTAGGAGAGGTGACCTGAAAACCTAGAGAAGAAAATATCAAGGAGGAGAGAGTGAATAACAGTATTGGGGGTTGCAGGGACATCAAGGAGAATGAGGATCAAGAGAAGGCTGTTGGTGAGTCAAATTTATAAGAATACAAGTTATTCCCCAATTGATAATGGTTGAAAGCTAGGAACAGGCAGTTTTCAGATGAAGAAATTAAAATTATCTCTAGTTACATGAAAAAAAATGATCTAAATCATGATTAGAGAAATGCAAATTAAAGTATCACATCACACACAACAGATTGGCTAATATAACAGAAAAGGGAAATGATAAATGTTGGAGATGTGTGGATGTGTGAAAATTGGAACACTAATGCATTGTTGGTGGAGTTGTGAACTAATCCAATTATTCTGGAGTGCAGTTTGCAATTATGCTCAAAGGGCTACAAAACTGTGCATACCCTTTGATCCAGAAATACCACTATGAAGTCTATATCCCAAAGAGATCATAAAAAATGAACAAGGACCCACATGCACAAAAATATTTTAGCAGCTCTTTTTTTTGGAAAAGACCTGGAAAGACTTATATTAACTGATGCTGAGTGAAGTGAGCAGAACCAGGGGGACACTGTATACAGTAACAGCCACATTGCATGATGATCAACTTTGATAGATTTGGCTCTTCGCAGAGATTCAATGATCTAAGACAATTCCAAAAGACTTCTGATGGAAAGTGCTGCCTGCATCTGAATGCAGATCAAATCATACTATTTTCACTTTTTTTTTCTTGTGGTTTTTCCCTTTTGTTCCAACTCTTCTTTCATAGCATGACTAATGTGGAAATATTTAGCATGATTGTACATGTATAGTCTATATCGAGTTGCTCACCATCTTGGGGAGATGGGAAGGGAGGGACGGTTTTTTCACGTAGAGAAGACATGGGCATGTTGTAGGCAGTGGGAAAAGAGGCAATAGAGTGAGACTGAAGTTAAGGAAAAGTGTGGGGATGACAGAGGGGGGCAATCTGTTGGAGGAACTGGGATACAATAGAACTTGGGCAGGTGGAGAAAGTCTTGGTCAGGAGCAAGACCACCTCATCATGGGAGACAGGGGATGTAGAAAAGGGCAGGAGAGGGGGCTCATGATGAACAGCCTCAAGTTTTTAGAGCCATGGGAGCTCTGAGGAAGGATGAGAAGGTTTGGAATGGTTTCTGTGGAAAGTGCGAGTGAACTGAAAAGGAAGGCTTAGCAGGATTGCCTTGCAGCAGTGAAGGCCCACTTGAGGGGGCCTTGTAGTAGACAATTTGTAGTAGACCCAGTCAGAACAATTGCATGATTTTCTCTACCTTTGTTCAATATACCTGTGAAGCAGCTAAGGTGTTGAATGGTAAGAGTGATCCAAGGCTGAGGCTTTACTGGGTGTTATCAGTGATGTGAAGGGATTTCAGAACTCTTGAATGTGGAAGTGGTACATTTGTGGGTGATGGCCAGATCAAGGGTAGATCTTTGTGTACAGCTGAGGTGGGCTAGAGGAATAGCTCATGGGAGGTAAGCTGAGGTACTGAGTGGTTAGAATATTTGGGAGAGGATCACTATATATGCTCAAGTCACCTAGTATGAGGGCAGGCATTGGGGAAGAGAGCAATTTTTTTTTGGAGGGGGGAAGCAGGGTAATTGGGGTTAAGTGACTCGTCCAAGGTCACATGGCTAATAAGTGTTAAGTGTCTAAGGTTAGATTTGAACTCAGATCCTCCTGACTCCAGGGCCGGTGCGCTATTCACTGTACCTCCTCACCACCCCAAGAACAAATTTTATAAGCCAGGTACATGGGTTCTGGAGACAACAGCTATGAGGATTGTGACTGGGTGGCAGATATGAAGAGCATGGCCCTCACAGGAAGAGACGTTACTAAGTGATGGAGAAAGGGGAAAATGGCAATGGGGAGCAAGGAATATTCCCACTTCCCATCCTGGGACCAACGAGGTGAGAATGAGGGAAGGTGCAGCCAGTACTGGAAAGGATGGTCAGGGAGCCTGTGTCATCAGGGGAATGAGTCCCTTCCCTCAAACAATGTACATTCTGTGGGCGAGACTGTGTGTACATGTATGCATACACACATATATGCACGCACGTATGTTATGTAATGCATGTATGTACCAGGGGCAGTAAGAAGTGAAGAGGAAATGCATTGCAGGCACGAGAAATGGTAATACAGGCCAAGTTGTGAAAGGCTTTCAATTGCAGAAGAGTTGTTTCTATTTGACCTTGCAGGTAATAAGGAATGATTGGAGTTTACTGAGCAGGGGAAAGACTTGGTAAGCTCCAAACTTTAGGAAAATCATTGACAGTTGTGTAGATCAGGGATGTCAAACTCATAGAAACAGATCCCTGCCCTCTGCATTGTTGTTCATCCTTCATTTTGGAAGAGGACCAGTGACATCAGGAGGTGTTTAGTTAAAACACTTGCAACTGAACTGGATTTAAGTGAGGCAGGGCTGCGCAAAGTCACCAGCCTCACTCTCTCTTGCAGAGTCATCAGAGTCCAGTGGCAAGGTCAGGACTGGTAACAGCCTCAGATGCAGTGGGAGATCTTGGTCTTTTTAAGCCAAGATCTTTCCCAGGTCTCTGCCTGAGACAACACCCATTCAGTGAATAAAGGTTAGGAAAGAATTGAGGAAAAAGATGGTCTAGTTTGCCTTCACAAAAGAATCAGTCTCAGAAAGGAAGACCCTCAGAGTTTCTCATACTCTGTATATTGACTTAAAAACCACAAATGAACATTATCTTTGTAGGATCATAGGGTACCTAGGTGGTGTGGTGGATACAACATGAGGCCTGAAGTCAGGAAGACTCCTTCCTGAGCTCAGATCTAGCCTCAGATACTAGCTGCGTGACCCTGTGCAAGTCACTGAACCCTGTTTGCCTCCATTTCCTAATCTGTAAAATGATCTGGAGAAGGAACTGGGAAATCGCTCCAGTATCTTTACTGAGAAAACCCCAAATGGGGTCATGAAGCATTGGCTACATCTGAACAACAACAACAAATGTTAGACTGTATTTTTATTTGTTAAACATTTTTCAATTATATTTTCCATCTGGTTCAGAATACATTCTACACCTCTGGTGTCAGAGGAGGGTTGGAGTGGTGAAAGTCTTAGGCAGGGAGACTAATCAGGCAGCTATTGCAGGAGTCCAGGCAAGGAGGGATGATGGAATGAATCCAGAGAAGAATGAGTGAGTAGAGCAAAGTTAACAGACATGAGAGATGACAAGCATGAAGCCTTGTGGGGTGAGAGACAAATTGTGAAGGAACTTGGGACATCTGGGTCCCTGAGGACAGTGGTGCCCTTGGCAGTGACAGGGAAGTTTGGAAGAAGGACCTGTTTGTCGAGAAAGATGCTTGTGACATGTTGAGCTGGAGAAGCCTATGGCATGTCCATTCTGAAATGTCAAATAGTTGGTGATGCTTGCTTGATGGCCTGGAAAGAAAATGGGGTTGGATGTCTAGATCTCCACAGAAATAACTGAACCCATGTAAGCAAGTCAGGATAGAGGAGAAAGGGGAGAGGGCTCGGGATAGAACTCGAGACAACCTCCAGTGGATGTGGTAAAGACGATGAACCCATAAAGGAAATGGAGCTGAGTAGTCAGGCAGATAGAAGAACCCAAGAGAACAGCATCCCCCAAAATGCCAGAGTGGAGGAATAATCTAGGAGAGGCTGGCTGCTCAGAGAGGGCAAGAATGACGAAAATGGAGAAAACCTCACTAGATTTGGCAACGAGGAGCTCACTGTTCATGGGGGAGAGAAAATACTCTTATTTTAATTGATGAAATTTGAAGTCAAGTTTCAAGAGCTACTCTGTGGTCATCTTGGCACCACCAAGTAGGTCAAACAAAACGTCTTAACACAAGTGATGTCATCTCCTCCTCTCTTTTGTGGATTCAGGGATTCTATATTTCCAAATCTAACACCAACTGCCTTGCTTCCCTACTCCACCGGGACAACCCAAAACTCATCATGTCGAAAATGGAACTCATTATCTTCTCCTCGACCCAATCCCCCAGGTTGGCAACCTTGGCTTTTTCCTCTCTTCTCAATAGGAATCAATTTCCAAGTTCCCTTCTCTACATTCACAGGGCCTCAAATTCTGCTCTCGGGCCTTATTCCCTCCTGTCTTGATGGTTTTCATGGCTTCCTAACTGGTTTCCAGGCATTCAGCCCCTCCTCCCATTCCAGCTTTTACTCCCCACGTCCAACCTGTCTCCAAGCCACCTCCAAAGCTCCCATAATCATTTTCTTAAGCACAGTGTCACTTCCCTGATCCACACTCTCCAGGGGCTCCCTATTGCTTTGGTGGATAAAATACCAACTTTGCAATTGGACATTTAATGTCCTTCACAAGTTGGCTCACACCTTTTTTTTTTTTAAAGCCTTAATTCACATTACCCCTCCCCAGTTATCCTTCTCCCTCTCATGCCCCCAGACTAGACTATTAGCTTAACTTTATTACTTATTTTTATTTTTGCTTTTTGGAGGGCAATTGGGGTTAAGTGACTTACCTAAGGTCAAGGCTAGTTTTTGTGTTAAGTGTCTGAGGCCGAATTTGAACTCAGGACCTTCCTGACTCCAGGACTGGCGCTCTATTCACTGTGCTACCTAGCCACCCCAAACTACTTACTTTTATTATTAAGAGAATTATTAATGTTACTATCAACTTACCATTCCATTCACCACTTCCAAATATTTGTACACTTCCCCCGCCCCCCCCAAGCCTAGAAGCCCTCCACCTCCAGTTACCTTCAGGTGTTCTCCTAGATCTCTTTCCACCTCCCGTGGGAGTGCCCTCTCCCTTCAAATGACCTGGTATTTACAGGAATGTAAAGTAAAGCCTTTCTTATTTCTCTTTGGGGCACTAGCACCTTGTACAGCGTAAACACCCAATAATTTGAATTAAAATTCAAATGGAAATTGATTCCCAGAGGTAGAAAAAATAATGTAGTTAACACAGGGATGTATGTGTTCCTGGGCATCAAAAAAGGGAGCTTACGGAGGACCAATATTAAAGGCTGAATAAAATATCGATTATGGGCTCTAAAGTCCTCGGATTAGGAGGACCATCCCTTGTTTTACATGTAGGGTTGAGCCAATCCCCTGTGCCATAGGCGGCTCTTGGTTCCTCCTATCTCCTGCCCAACAGTGCATCAAATAGGCAGATGTAAATCTGACTTTGTCTTCTTAAACAGATTTCTGTTCTCAAATGTCTTATCATGGAGATAGATGAGGATGGTGAGGGAAAGGTCAGTTGCCACCACCCTTACTTCTTTCCCATCTGGGGCAGCAGGTCAGTAGAGAAGAGGACTGCTAACAGCAGGAGGGTTGTGGCTCCCTTGAGTCTATCTCCAAAAGAGAGTTTCTCCCCCCCCCCCCCCATCCTGTTACTGCTAGGCTTGTCCTTTCAGCACACCCCAGGGAAGCAAGAATCCATTTGTCAGCTGACTTCACGTACTGATACCAGCAACACAGTGTAACAGAGGAGAGCTGTCACCTTGCCCCCCTTTCTCTACTTCTTCCTCTTCCCCCATTCCAGCTGGCTTTACTGGGGAGCCCGACTAACTCATAGTTGATTATAATTGTTCATGCTTGATACTTTCAATGCTCCAAGATGGTTGGCAACAAGCCTTTTAAATTCTGGGGCAATTCTCCAAAGGAGGCCAAAGGTAAGACCAACATAGAGTGTGATATTTATAGCAGCCTCCCTTTTGGGGACTGAAACACAAAGTAGGTGCCTCTCACTTGGGGAATGGCTAAAACAAGTTGTAGCTTGTGAATGTTACTGTGTTCTAAGGAATGAGGAGTTCAGAGAAGCATGTGAAGGTTTAGGTGAACTGATGCATTTCATTTAAATAGAAACAGAAGGATCAAGTTCTGATAAGCAAAATATGGGGGCAGAAGCATGATGTAGTAGAAAAAGCACCAAAGTCAGAAGACATGGTCTCACAACCAGACTCAGCTACTCAATAGCTGCATCATCCTGGGCAAGTCCCTTCCCGGACTAATCCCAGGGGGATTAGACTGGATGGCCTCCAAGGTCCTTCTCCAGCCCTAATCCTCTGTTCCAATGAATGCTGCACACATTGTCAGATGTAGTCATCTTACTGGTTGTTTTTACTTCATTTTTCTTTGCTACAAAGCAGAGTTCAATTTTGGCTGTGGGTGTATGAGGTGGGGTGGGGTGAATCTGGGCCAGCTCTATTCAAATAACTGATATAAAAGCAAAGTGCATCAATAAAACATTTTTTAAAGATGGGGTAGAAGTGGTCTGGTGTACTTCTGCATTCTCCTGGGTGGTATGTCTCTCTTTTTTTGGAGAATGAATTTTTTTTCTTTTGGAGACTTCCTTATCTCATCACTTGGGTCTGTGTGCTCACTGGGAGGTTCTCCATTTATTGCTGACACCACCCTCTGTCCTTTTGTTTTCAACCTATTCAATTCTTGGGCACAAATCTTCTAGGTCGGTGGATGGTTAGGACTAGAAAATCTCTCAGCTCATCTCCACATGCAAAGGATCATAAAACCCCAAACCACACTGCCCAAAGGTTCCACAGGGAAAATACAGTTACAACAAGAGAAGACAAGACACATTTTAATCTTTAAAAAATTTTATTATCAATAACTGCCAATGTGACTCTCTTTACACAGGCCGGCTGTTTTCCATAAATATTGGTTTTGGATTAATTTAAAAGTCATACTTTTGTACCCCCTAGACAACGGAGAGTTACCCAATCATGAAAATTCTACTCGTAAGAGTTCTCGTCCTCATTCTTTCTCCTCCTCTCCCCAAAGAATGAGGACGTTTTTGCCTCTTTGGGTCTGTGTAAAGGTTCCTTGGCAGGAGTACATGCATATGACTTTAAAATAAGGACCAATAATTCACCGCTAAGGGCAATGCACAGAGAACAGAATACAGTACGTAGACATCATTTCAAATAAATACCCACATATAGACAGATGAAGTTATTTTAAATGCAACAATATTTCTTATAAATCAATACTGTAATAGAAGGTGAAAATAGAGAAGTCCCCACATCTAGGAATAATAAATGTTTATTCCAGCAAACAGAACTCATTTGTTCCTGCCATTTATATTATTATTATTTATTATTATAATTTGTACTTTTTTGAGGAAAAAAATGTGTTTTTTCCTCCTGAAGTACCAATTTAATCATTCGCACAAGCTCAACAAAAGCCCAGATAAGGACTTTTGTTGACATCCTTTTTTCTGTTTCTGTTTCCTGAAATTACAATGATTAGATACCACATGCAAGAGAAGGTATTAACGTCTTGCTTTCACATTCGCAAAGAATACTAATGGTTAAACCATGCCCACTGCTGCTGCCACCTCCTTCCTCTGCACAGCTTGCTTCTTTGTTTAGTCAAAGTCCGTTTGGTTCCCCAAGTGTATTCAATGTTTTGTGTTTTTTCTTTCTTGAGCCCTGAATTTGCCAGGATCTGCCTGGTAAAGTATCACTGACTAACAGAATTTTGCACAATTTCTCATCTCTTATGGGATATGAAAAGACTCATTCCCAAGACCCAAAGAGCTGGGACGCTTGCTTAACTCTGCATTTATTGCTCCACATCTTCCCAATTCCCAACCAGCCCGTCCCGGTTCCTTTTTTTCTAGACTAAACTATATCCTAGGATTTTCCCTCAAATTAGCAAAGGCACTACTGGTAACAATGAATAACAAAAAGGCGTTGAAATTGAACACCCTATAATTGACAACTTTTAGAATTTTTCTTTCTAAATGTACCACAATTTGGCACAACAAACAAAGAGGTAACGAAACAATTCCAATTTGGAATTTCACTGGTACAGTCGTAGAAAATTCTGTTAATCAGTCATGCTTCACAACCTCCTCCAATCCAGAATCTCTGGAACTTGCAGGTAATACTACTGCTTTCATTGCTTTAATTTTATTTTTCAAGTGCCTATTACTGTTTTAACCAGAGCAAAGTCAAGTTTTCTTCTTGTTACATTGAACTATTCCTAAGAATAATAATACGATATGAAAAAACCCCAGAATTTGAATACCCTGGATTTCTTAATGAACATGGCAGTTAAAAATCAGTCGTTTAAAACATAAACCATAACGTTTCAGAATTAAAAAAGGCTGCTGAAGCACAGCACATAACAGTTTAGCAGAGCCACATCACTTGAGCTGGGGCTCTTACCTAAACAGAGTCTAGAGCAAAAACAACCCAAAAAAGCTTACAAATTTCTGCAACATGCCTCTGGAGAAATCAACAAGGACAAACGCATGATGGAGACCTACTGTGAGCACAAACCATTGCTTCTCAGAGATCTTTTCTACATGAGGAATCGAGGAAGCTAATACAATTATCAAAAGATCCAAAGTGCACAGGTTTAACAATCAGATAAGAAAGGAATATAGGTCACAACAAAAAATGGCTTCCCCCAGTGGTGCCCTCCCTCCCCCCCAGCCCTGTCTGAATGTTTCTAGTAGACTCATTGTTGGTTTGAAGGCGGTTTCTTCAGCACTTGTAAAAAATTTTTCCTGCAGCAATATCAGCACACGAGGTGATATGCAATTTTGAAAATGAGTGCAGGTAGTAGATTCGTGAGAAAAAGACAAAGAGAGAGAGTGGAAATTTGGGATTTCGTCCATTCCTTTGGGCAACCAGAGCTCCCTGGGCTGGTTTAGCCACCAGCATGAGCGGTTTAAGAAAGTTGCAATTTGACCGAGGGCACTGAAGGCCAATTCCATCTCCAGGTACTACTCTATAGCTGAAAATGGGGGGGAAAAATGAAATCGTGTTAGAAAAAATAGGTTACTTATCCCATGAAGAGGCTTGACATCTTAATACTGATAGCACTTGGAGAGCTACAGAGCAGGTTAGTGGGGTGGCAAGAGAGGACCCAAGTGTTGCTCTGTTAGCCCCTGAGCCGGGGGGTGGGGGAAAGGGAGCTGCCCGAGCACTGGAAGCCAAGAGGGCCAGGGGCATTTGCTGAAAAAAGATTTCTTACAAGTACTGAGTGGAGAGGCTGGAGGAGAAGGGGGCCAGCTGGGAAGAAGCATCAGAAGGTTTATCAGCAAAGCTAAACGGTCTCTGGAAAAACATGCAGGAAGTGTGGGTCATGCGGGCCAACGCCGAAATCCGGCCGAGAGGAGCCTGCTCGTGGAGGTAGGTGGTGGCTGAAGAAATCTCCCATGTTAAAAATCCACAAAGAGCCGAGTAAATAAAGGCTAAAACTGGATACGGACCAAGCCCAGGAGGAAAGAGCAAAGAATGTACAAGCCCCAGAGTCCTTCATCGTCTACACGTGCAGCCACACTGGCAGGATGGAATCATTATCACAGCTGTGTCACATGACTACCTCAGCTTTGGACCTGAACACAAACATTTGGGGACAACTTTGAGAAATGACAGAGGCTGAAGACAAACCAATGACAGGGCATGGAAACAATCACATCATCTTGGGTCCCCTGATAACACTGATCCCTTTTCAGAAAAATCTCAAGGATGCTAAAAGCCTCCCCCGGGGCAGCAGGGCTCATCTCCTGAAAGCTGTCTCGTGCCACGAGGCTGTCCCTTAGAGACAGAGGCCCTCTAGGACTGGGTGCATGTGGGGGCAGCCTTCTGCCCCAAAGGGAAACACCAGCCGCTGGATGATACGATGCAAGTAGAAGGAGAAAAATGAAGGCTGCTTGGGGCCACAGTGGGGGGCATCAAGAGGGGGCCTGGTACAGCAGCAGGTTTAATACATTTGCTTCTAAAATAACATAAGCTGCTCATTAGCAAAATTAAAGCCCTAATTCATGAAGATGAGTGCTTATTATAGGAGACAGAACATATAGGGAGCTTTCTTAATCTTTTTTTTCCTGACCTCAGCTATTTTCCAAAAATTTAGTTATTGAAAAAAACAAACAAACAACCCCCCCCCCCAAACAACACCAAAAACAAAACCCAAGGCAAAACCCCACTTCTCCAATCTGTTTGTCCTAACATCAGCCTTGGATACCACATGGGCGATTTCCATTCTTCAGCATGTTCTAGATGTAAAAAAAAGACAGAGCTCCCCATAGAAAAGGAAGGGAGGGGTGTCAGGCACTTTTTAAAAAAAAGAAAAACCTAACCATGTGCCTCTTCTGCTCCACCAACCCCCCAGGCCCCAGCACAGAAGCAGCAGCTTTGGTCTCCCATCCTCTACGCTCCAGGCACCAATCCTAGAGGGCCTTTTGTTTGGTGTTGGTTCTTGGGAAATTGGACTTGTGTTTAAAAGTCTCCGAGTCACCAGAGTTCTCCAATGGGCTCCAGTCTTGGTAAGGGATCGGTGTTAGCAAGACCAACTGGTTTAATTTCCTGCGCCTTGCTCTGCTTGCATAATCAATGTGTGCCTCTGTGTGTGTGTGTGTGTGTGTGCGAGCGTGTGTGCCTGCATATGCGTGCGTGTGTGTGCGAGCGTGTGTGCCTGCATATGCGTGCGTGTGTGTGTGTGTGTGCGAGCGTGTGTGCCTGCATATGCGTGCGTGTGTGTGCGAGCGTGTGTGCCTGCATATGCGTGCGTGTGTGTATGTGCGAGCGTGTGTGCCTGCATATGTGTGCGTGTGTTTTCAAGAATTCTTTCTTTCTCAGTTTAGAAAATCTGTTCCCTGTGTGTGCTTGGGTAAAGCCAAGCCAGGATAGTTACACAGGGAGCAGGTCAAATCTCGCACGTGTTCCTAGCCGCACTGACCTAACTAAATTCATGCGTGGACGGCCTGTGGACACGGCATTCCTCTCCCTAAATACCACATGCTGCAAGAGACTCCCTAAGGCTAGCCCCAGAGCTGCTGTGTCAGGCCACAGACGGCACATCAATAGACACCCCACTACCTTACGTCACATTCCCGAGGGGGATCCGATAGCATTACTTTTATAGTCTATGTGTATACATAACATGAAATGTGCAAGTTTGGGAGAACCATCTACCTCCCACCGGCCTCCTGGGAGCTGAGCCAATCATCTCTGCTTCCAATGACCCGCATCACCAGTGGCCCAACTGCTCCTAATGGGACCGTCGTGAATCTCTCTTTAAAAGCAGAACGGTCTTCTGTGACAAATGCCTGATTTTCCACGCTGTCGTGCCATGATTTCTGGGACCACCTCATCTCCACCCTCTTTGTCTGAAAAGGAGGCTGGGAAATGTGATGTGTGCTTAATACAGCCCAGGAAGGGGCGGAGGCCATGGTCGTGCTCTATGGACTACAGCTAGTACCACCCGATGTATACAGGTTTGAGGACACGCTCCCTTTAATAAAAAAAGAAAAAAAAGGACTCCCCCAGCCATGTCCATGGTGGAAAGGATCCAGTCCCCACTACAATTACCGTGCAACTAGTGACATCCCCCTCACGCACAAGACCAGAATAATGCAACGTGTGTGACGCGGCTGGTAAGGGCAGACTAGCAAAGCCTCCATCACTGATACGTTAGTGGGGCGTTAAGCGGAAAACAAAGACAGCAGACGGTTAGATGCGTGTACCATCCCGTGGCTTCCCAAGAGCCTCCCTAGTCACAGTAAATCTTATACTTCTCGCTGCAGAACACCTGGCTGCCCAGCACGGCCCCCTCGGGTCTGTCCGCACAGGACCGCAGGTGACTTACGCTCGGGGTGCCGCTCTTGCCTTTGGAGGCTGATTTGGTGCGCCCCCTCTTGGCCTGCTCGTGGTCGAGCTCCAGGTGCTCCAGCCGCTGGGTCAGGGCCAGCTTCTGCTGGATGGCCATACGCAGCAGGGAGTTCAGGGTCTTCTTCTCATCCTCTGCGGCGGCAAGCTGACGCTGCATCTCATCCAGCTGGGTGACGTATTCATCACACCTGCCAAGACAAGGGATGAGAGGAGTCTTAAATGGGCCACCTCAACAAATTTCAAACAATGTGAAAGGGAGCTCCGAACAACTTCTGGAGCCACAGCACCCACAGAAAGGCACAGAGAAGCTAACCTCCTGCAGAGGACAGCCCAGCAGCCCTGCAGAGAGCAGCCAGCGCAGAGCTCTGAGAGCAGGCAGCACAGCACGCTGGGAACCGACAGCGCAGCCCACAGAGCCGCCCCAGTTTTAGCCCCAGGGCGGCCGGGCCTTCAGCTGGCTGGTAGAACCCCAGAACACCAGCAATCGTGGCGATTCCAGAATCAGCACAAGATATGCCTAGGACAAAGTGAGAGGTTTGTGCCCTATGGACTTTGGGACCAGTATTTGGGAAACACGTGGCTTCTTCCCCTGGGGGCGAAAAGCTGCTGAAGAAACAGCTGCACAGAAGCCATTTTGCAGCGTCAATAGTGGCTCTAGCTCCTGGTCTGCGAACTGCAGGATGATCAGCAATCAGTCTGGGGGTTAATCGCTTTTCCTTTAAACTGCCTGGATCTGGATTGTGGTCTGGGGGGGAAGTTTGGGGTGGGTATCCAACTTGCCAGAGGGGGTGGAGGCTTTACAGAGGCCACCCAACTGGTGGAAGTTGTGAAGACCCCACGTTTGGGCGGAAGCTCCCCAGTCTGGTGGCAGAGTCCTACTGTGGCAACAAGCCCCAAAATCAAGTAATTAAGTGGCAACATGCCTAGGCAAATGAAACAAAATAAACAGAAAAGTTCAACATTGGACTCCTATTTTAGGGGCAAAGAGGCTCAAAGCATGGAGGAGGACTGTGAGGTCAGAACTCCTGCACCAAAAGCCCCAAATAAAAATACAAGCTGGCTACAGGCCATAGAGGACCCGAAGAAGCAGATAAGAGAAGTGGGGGAAAATTTGGGGAGAGAAATGAAAAAGATGCAAGAAAAGTATGAAATGACACTCAACAGCCTGACTGAGGAAAATAACACCTTAAAAAATAGACTAACTCAAATGGCAAAAGAGGCTCAGAAAGGCAATGAGGAGAAGAATGCCTTAAAAAGTCGAATTTGCCAGATGGAAAAAGAATGTCAAAAGCTCACTGAGGAGATTCATTCCTTCAGAGTTAGACTGGAGCAAATGGAAGCTAGTGACTTTATGAGAAATCAAGATACTGTTAAACAGATCCAAACAAATGAAAGAATAGAAGGCAATGTGAAATATCTCATGGGAAAACCACTGACCTGGAAAATAGATCCAGGAGAGATAATTTAAAAATTATTGGACTACCTGAAAGCCATGATCAAAGAAAACCTAGAAATCATCCTTAAAGAAATTCTCAAGGAAAATTGCCCTGATCTTTTAGACCCAGAGGGCAAAATAGAGGTTGAAAGAATCCACAGATCACCTCCTGAAAAAGATCCCCAAAAGAAAACTCCCAGGAATATCATAGCCAGGTTCCAGAATCCCCAGATCAAGGAGAAAATACTCCAAGCAGCCAGGAAGAAACAATTTCAATATTGTGGAAACACAATCAGAATAGTACAGAACCTGGCAGCTTCTACACTGAGGGATAGAAGGGCATGGAATATGATATTCCAGAGGGCAGAAGAGCTGGGAATGAACCCAAGGGTCACCTACCCAGCAAAACTGAGTATCTTGTTTCAGGGGAAAATATGGTCATTCAGTGGAATAGAGGACTTTCAAGCATTCTTGATGAAAAAAAAACAGAGTTGAATAGAAAATTTGACATTCAGACACAAGAAGCAAGAGATGCTAGAGAAGGCAATCAAGGAAAAGAAATCAAAAGGAACTTAAAGTTGGACCATTTACAGTCCTACATGGAAAAACAATAACTGTGTTTGATGAAACCTTTTTCATTATGAAAATAATTGAAGATGGGTACATGGCATATGTTCACAGGTATACATGGATAGAGGGCACAGGTTGAATTTGATGGGAAGGGATGATTATTATTATTTTTTTTTTTTTTGGAGGGCAATTGGGGTTGAGTGACTTGCCCAGGTTCATGTGGCTGGGTTTTTGTTTGTGTGTTGGGTGTCTGGGGTCAGATCCGAGCTCGGGTCCTTCTGGCTCCGGGGCTGGCTCTCTGCTCGCTGCGCCACCTAGCCGCCCCCCAAGGAAGGGATGATTCTTAAGGGGTGAAGTCAAGAGGTGAGAGAGGAAAGTGGCAAGAGGAGATGGAGAGAGACAGGGTAGAGCAAACTATCTCATGTAGAAGAGGCAAGGGGAAGTAGTTGCAGGGGAGGGGAAGAACAGGAAGGCAAAAAGGCAAAAGCATATTCTCATTGAAGTTGGCTCAAGGAGAGAATCACATACATACTAAATGGAATATCTTACCCTCACTCACTCTCCTGAGTAGGGGAAAGGGGGATGAGAGGGGATGATGGAGTGGAGGGCATTCTGGGGAGAGGGGAGGTTAGAAGTACCCACTATCAAAAAGGGACAGGATCAAAGTAGGGAATGGACGGTGGGAGGTGAGACAGGTGGGAGGGAAATATAAGCAGTCTTTTACAATATATCTACTATGGTAATGTTTTGCATAGATATACATGTACAACACATACTGAATTGCTTATCTTCTCAGAGGGAGTGGGTGACAAGGGAGAAAGGGAATGGATCTGAAAATCGAAGTTTTAAAATTAAATGTTTCATAAGATGTCCAGGCAGTGGGGCTCAGAGATTCACCTTGCCCTAATGGCAAAGTCGAAGGGGGTATGGGAGAAGATATGGGAGAGAGCAGATTGGATGAGGGGATATCTAGTGGGACTGCTATTCTGGGGTGGTGGGTAGGGAAAAAATGGGGGAAAAATGTAACTCATAATCTGGTGGAAATGAATGATGTAAACCAGAAGTTAATAAAGCATTTGTTTAATTAAAAAAAAAAATGGGCCACCTCCCCCAGGAGTCCAGCAGGCGAGAAGCCAGAGGTGGAGAGGCCCAAGAGTCAGCTCATGAGGTAGCTAGCGCTCAGTGGAGTGCCCTGGCCTCCCATATCCCTCCTCTACAGCTAGCAAGGAAGCAAGCATGAGAGGGCTGCCCCCAACCCCCAATCCCTTACTGGTAGGAAGGCTGCTAGCACTGGGCAAAGACACCTTCTAAGGGCAGGCCTTCCCAGCTCCAAGATTCTGGAGTTCTCTGAATCACTGAATTTTGAGCGTTGAGAAGGACCCCAGCAGCCCCTAATACTGCCCATATGGGAAAGGGACTCCCAGATAAATGGTCAAATCTACCCCCAGTCCCTTAACTACCTATGTGACCCTAGGCAAACCGCTAACTTAACTTGAACCTGCCTCAGTTTCCTCATCTGCAAAATGGGAATAACAGCAGGTACCTCTCAGGGCCATAGAGAGGATAGAATGAGACAAGCAAAGCATTTTGCAAGCCTTAGAGTGTTATGTAAATGCTGGCTGCTATTATTGCTACTGAAGACCTTCTAGGGGAACCTGCCAGCCCTTGTGCAGCCCATTCCACTTCAGGACAACTTTAAGGTGAAGAAACCTTATAAACACTAGGCTAGCTTTCTGTTCACAATATATTCCCAGGTTCCCCAGTCCCCATACAGGGTTTTTAAAACAGCAAGATCCCCATGATGACCACCTGGGGGAGACAGAACCCAACAATGTGGTCAATAAAGGGTCAGGATAGACTGGCTTTTCCAAAGTCTGGTCTGCATGAGTTTCTATTCTTTTATGTAAGCCTAGTGTTGCTAAGGGCTGAGACGGCTATGGATGGAGAAGGTTGGCCAGGACTGGAGGATCACAGATACAGGGAAGGAAGCAATGGAGATGGCCAAGGCTCTAAGGCATCAAGCAACTTGTCCTCAAGGGTCGTTGGCCAATGAGACAAGTTTTAAGCCCAGGCCTTCCTGTGGCCAAGGCCAGCGCTCTACCCATGCCACAACATGCTCAAAGTCAGGCTTGGGAAAACACAGTTCATCATGCCACTAGTTTTCATTTCTTAGAAAACCCATCACTTGTTCAAATTTTGCCACAACTGTACTGTAAGAGAGGCAGGCAGCACAAGTATGTCATTAATTATCCCCATTTTATAGATGAGAAAAGAGTCTCAGGAAGGCTGAAGGTTTCTGACTCCAAGTACAGTGTGCCCTCCTACAGGTCTGGCCAAGATAGTTCCGTCCCTGGGAGCTCCCAGGGAATGTGTACTTGTTCTCTGAAGTCAGAGGGGATGACCTCTTCTTATAATCCTTCACAAAAGCCATTTTTCTGGGACAGTTTCTGGCCACAAAGAGGCTGCTAGTCCCAATCCAGAAGCTAATTTAACTAATCCACATGTGTGTTTGGATGGGAGAAATCCAGTAGAAAATGGTAATTAAAATGCCTTCCATATATCCACTGCATACATATATGTGTGTCTATGTCAAGGGTGGACAACCCAGAGAAACAATTAACCAATTCGACACCTCTTAAGCTACTGTCTTTTTTTTTTTTTTGGGAGGGCAATTAGGGTTAGGTAACTTGCCCAAGGTCACACGGCTAGGTTTTTGTTTGTGTATGCATTAAGTGTCTGAGGCCAGATCTGAACTTGGGTCCTTCTGACTCCAGGGCTGATGCTCTACTCACTGTGCCACCTAGCCGCCCCAAGCTACTGTCTTAAATTGCTATCTACGATACAACCACTCATGTATGTCTCTTTTGTCCCAAAGTAGACTGATGACTTCCTAGTCCTAGGAACAATGTGTTGAGAAAACACTGCAATAAAATCAGGGCAGGTGCTGCTGTTGGCCATGATGTTTCACTTATAAAATGAAAGGCCTCTAAAAGTCCTTCCAGGTCCAGTGCTTGAGGAGACCGCAAGTCTATGGATGCTAGCTCTAATACTTCTGAGCTGTGTGATCACTGGCCAGTTATCTAGAGTCAGATGACCTGGGACTCCATTACCCTAAGTGCCCTGCCAGCTTAGATCTTGGATTCAGGGATCCAAATAAACACCACTAATGTTCATCTTCTAAAAGTAACTCCCAGGAATGGGGACCAAGCCCTGAGCTGGACAGGCCCATTAGGGAAGAGGATGGCAGAAAAGACGTCTCCCAGAGCCTCCCGGGGAGTCTGCAATCAAAACCATTGCTATCTTTTCTACAGAAAATCATTTTGTAGCCTAAGAGGAACTCACCTAAGAACTTTCCATTCAGCCCCACTGCCAGCATCAGACACAACAGGAGGCATAAGAAACATCCCTGCAGCCGGAAATCCCGGCCCGGCTTGGCCTACATCTGATGAGCCCACATTGAGGCAGGCTTGGGCAGCTGTGCTCACTGTGGATTCACACTGCATTCCAAACCTAATTAAAGGGCTTTGCCACCTTGTGAAATCCCAGGGCAGGGCTTTCCCTGGTGGCAGATCACAAGGAGAACAGCCTCTTCTGGCTCTGAGCTCTTACTCCCCTCCCTGCCTTCCTCCTGCTTGGGTTACAGGTGATGGGATCACCTGATGCTCCAACCAGGAAAGCTTTCCCCCTGGACCTGCCTCAACAACTGGAATGAGAGAGCCAGATTAAAAAAGAAATCCCTAAATACTTTCCCGTTGGCACCAACTGGTGAGAATGTTTCTCCCAGCCCTTCCTCTTGCCTGCCTCCTACCTAGCTCTGTCCCATCTCTGAAGGTAATCCTTCTGCCTGCTGATGTCTAGTCTCCTGAGGTACCCTGATTGGCCTTAGGAAGGGCCCAAGGCTCCCCAGTTATCAAGAGGAGAAAAATGAGGCCGACTGACACTGGGCACTCAGGCTTCCCTCCTTCCTCCAGTCTTGCTCCTCCACTAGGAGCTGGAGGCAGCAGCCATGGCCACAGGGCAGCTCAGGGAGCCCTGAATGGGGAAGGGTGTGGAGGCATCATCCTAGGAAGCTCTGCTCTCATATGCCCTTCCTTCCTACAGCTTGGGAGGCTGATACCTCCAGGGAGCTGCATGGAGTTTGTCCATGAGAAGGGGACAGGCTGGATGCCAGGGGTGGTACCCAAGCTCTGGGGTGTCACCACATGTTTCAGCCACTTGTTGAAGCAAACATTTACTTGGCAGAGAAAAGGTAAGCTCTTAGGGGCGGGCAGGGCAGCCCATTCCCTCAGGTGCCCTCAAGGTCTCCCCATGGAGGTGACATTTCACTCCAGAAGATCAGGCCAGAATCTAACTTTTCTCTTCAGACAAAGGGTCAGACGGCTTCCTGCTGCTTGTAGGGACATGGAGTAGAAGTGAGCCTAAGGACCAGGCTCCCCTTGAAAAAAAGTCAGGCAAGAAAGGTCGACTTTTTCCATGGCAAGGACTAGAGGCAGCCCATGATCCAACTGTATCCTGACCAACTGAGCTGTGCGGGGGCCTTCCAGACCCACAACAAGAACTGCACACACACCCACACACACACCCACACACCCACACCCACACCCACACCCACACGCACACACTGGCCAGGCCACACAGAGGCATTGGACTCAGACTTCAAATCCTTGCATTCTCAGCCTCAGTTTTCTCTCCTGTAAAAGGGGTAATTGTAGCAGCCACTTCACAGGGCTCTGTGAGGATCGGCCAAGTTAAGACACACAAAATGCTTTGGAAGCCTAAAGCTACACAGACATAGCTTCTGTGTTAATTTACGGTTTCTCTTTGCTGATAAAGAGAAGTGCCCTCTCTCTAGGCCTTAACACTTAGAGAACTACAGGGAAGATCAGCAATGCAGGTGCTACATTTTCTTTTCTTTTCTTTTTTTTTTTTTTGCTTTTTGGAGGGCAACTGGGGTTAAGTGACTTGCCCAAGGTCACATGGCTAGTTTTTGTGTTAAGTGTCTGAGGCCGGATTTGAACTCAGGGCCAGTGCTCTATTCAGTGTGCCACCTAGCTGCCCCCTACCCTCAAAAAGGAGTCACTTCACTCCAAGCATCATCGAGCTGGGATGGGGCCTGGCCACAAGGGCCCCTCTGCTGCCCCCAACGTCTGTCTCAGAACTCAAAGGCCCCTTGCCTCCATGGCTGGGCGAGGCCCCTGGGCCCTTTTCCTCAGGCCCACCTGGGGCCAGGCTTCAAAGGGGAAGGGGTTACCTGGTAGCAAACATGGCTCGCAGGGAAGAGAAGGTAGCAGCGTCCTCCTTGAGGGCCTTCAGCTCGTTCCGCAGTTTCATCATGGTCTCTGTCACCATGGCCTTCTCGTTCTCGTACTTGCTCTTCAGGTTGGCCAAGGCTACTTCCGCTGTCTGGGGATGACCGAGGAGAGATGTATATGAGTGGGGTTTGTGCCCTAGGAAAGTGGGCAGCCTCCTGCTTGCCCCTCCCCGCCAGGCAGCAGGTACTACATCCCCCCCAACCTTGAGTGGCCCAGATCGAGGTTCCAGATTCACAGCACCCAGAGCTGGAAGGGGGCCAGCTAGGGTCATCCCCACCCGGTCTCCATGAGAGCCCTCCCTACAACCTGCCTGATGTGGGATCAACCGAGCCTCTGCTCGACGGCTTCCAGTGAGGGCAGAACTCTGAGTGAGAAGGTCGCTTCTCCGGAAATGCTAAGACAGGTCGGAGAAAGGACTTTAATGCCAGGAAATAAAATATGCTGGGAAGAGGAGGAGTGTGTGCGTGTATGCACACATGTGCATGCTGAGTCTGCCTTGGTGAGGTCCGCCTGAAGACCTCAGCACCTATGGCAGCAGATCCCCTGCCAATGTGCTGTGTCTGTCTCTCTCGTGAGCTCCAAGTCTTCTCTGCCCCTGACCTCAGGATCACAGGATGAGATGGGTGGACCCCAGAGGCTGTCTCATCCAACCCACTCATTTTATGGGAGCTGAGGCCCAAAGAGATCACAGCATCCCAGGGCTGGAAGGGGCCTGGGGCCACCTGGTCCAACCTCACTGAGGCCCAGGGAGGTGCAGCCCCCCAGGAGCACCAGAGACCAGATGTGCCCAAGGGCCCTCTGCCTATGGAGCTGCCCTGAGGGTTCTCTTGGTCAAATACTCCAGAGCCCATGCTTGCCTTTACTTATACATAGTTCGTTTATTTTAAATATAAGAGAAGGGTGATCCCCAAGCTTCTTCACTAAGCCCATCACGCTGGCCTAGATTCCTCGCCATGACTCCTCTGGTTCTTGGCACACCATGTTCAGGCACTGGTGCCTCCATTCACGGCTGTCTGCCATACTGGAGAGCCTGGGTGCCAATCACTCTATCAAGAAGTCAAGACTCCCTCTTCTACACTTCACTGAGGAGTCAGCCGTCCCACTGTGCCAGACCACTCTCAACAACTAGGAAACAGCATCTGTCTACACTGGCCTTTGGTCTTCCCCATCCAGGCCTCGGAAGCCAGATCCTTACTGACCACCGTCTTACTTCTTCCTCTCCTAAGCCACAGAATGGAACTCCTGGACATCATGTCCTTCTCTTTCTAGCTCCAGCACCAAGTACGCTGCTCTGCCCCTCTTGGGTCTGCCCAATTTAATTTAAGGAGAGTTCATCCATCTCCTCTTCTATGCACAGACTGTCCCTCTCAAACACCTTCCCTCAACCCTGGGGAAGACAGAGATGCAGAGGCCAGTCCCAAAGGCACATGGAGGATGATGGCAGGCTCTTCACTGCCCATATTTAAAAGCACACTTGTGCCCAGCGAATAGTAGACCCTTAACAAATGCGTGCTGGTCACTTAAGAGTAACACAGAACAGGGGCGGCTAGGTGGCGCAGTGAGTAGAGCGTCAGCCCTGGAGTCAGAAGGACCTGAGTTCAGATCCGACCTCAGCCACATAATGCACATACAAACAAAAACCTAGCCGTGTGACCTTGGGCAAGTTACTTAAACCCAATTGCCCTCCAAAAAGCAAAAAAAAAAAAAAAAAAAAAAAGAGTAACACAGAACCACAGACAGACAGTCATCACGTCAGCTGGAAATCACTGAACAAAGGCTGCACATGGAGGCCAAGGGATGCTCCTGTACTGTATGAAAGGATGAAGGAAAGTTCCAGGAACCTGGAGCCTCCCTCAGATCAAGGCTCTGCTGTAACCTTCTGTTCGATAGATGCTTTAAAAGGGGCCCTAAAAATGGCCTCATTCCCCACGAATCCCTTAGCAGAGGTGTTTTAGGAGGCTCCAGAAGAGAGGGGGTTGGTGAAGACAGAAGGCATGGCACACATGGCATTGGGCACTGGGCACCTGTAGCCTGGGGGTGGTGGGGAGGAGACCAAAGGAAGAAGGGGAAACAGGCAAATCCTTTGGCTCTATCATTTTTCCAGAGGTACCGACCTCTTGCCAGAGTCCATGCAGACACATGACTCCTTATCATGCCATGACCTGGCATTCCCTTTCCCACGCAGCAAAGACGAGCCATGTTGTGCTTTGAGCCCGAGCGCCCTCAGCAAGGGAGGAGAGAAGCCCTTCTCTAGCCTGTTCTGTGCAAGCCTGGGTGCCAAAGACATCTCCAGCCCTGAGCCCGCCCTGGGCCTTACCTGCTTGTTGGCTTTCAGCACGGTCCTCAGAGTGGCGATCTGTTCCCGCTTTGTGCTCAGCAGGGATTTCAGCTTGAGGATCTCCTCCATTAGGGCCTCCTTGTCCTTGTCCACGACCGGCCCCAGCTCCTGCGCGGCCACACGCTGGCGAGACAACTCCACCGTGCGGTCCACGGCCGCCTGCAGGTGCTTGATCTGGTCCCGGATGATGGCTATCAGGTTGTAGATGTTCATGGGCTCCTTGCGGGGATCCGCCACCGGGGACGGCAGGGAGGAGCCGGGAGAGGGCGAGCTGTCGCCGCTCCCGTTCTCCGCCTTGCCCAGGTCGATGGCCAAGAGCCCCTTGGAGAGTAGGATGGGCGAGCGCCTGCCTTTGCCTTCGGGGCTGACACGCCCGCCACCCTTACCCTCCTTGTAGTAATCTAGCATCACCCTGTTGGGCGTTTCGTTGTTACACATACAGACGTGATGGTAGAGGTTGGCCAGCTCCTCGCTGAAGGTCACCAGCTCGTCCTGGGCCACGCTCAGACTGCCCTGCGTCTCTCCAGCCACGTCGCTCACCTTCCTCAGCTCCTTCTCCAGCCTGGCCACATGTTCTCGGTCCAGCCGGCTGGACTTCTCCAGCAGCGCGATCTTCTCCGTCAGGGCCTGGCCTTCGGTCTCGTAGCGGCCTTTCTCCTCCTCGTACCTGGCTGCACACTCCTCGTAGCGGCCCTTCAGGGTCTTCAGCTCCTCCCTCAGCTCGCCCATCTCCGCCATGGCCACCTTGTACTTGCACTCCAGGATCTCGGGGCCGTTGATATCTACCTCATAGTAGTCGCCATCCTCGTGGCTGTCACGCTCTTTTTCATTGTCCAGCGCTGACTGGCGCTCCTTGCTGGCCTGGAGCTTCTTCATGGCCATGAGGTTCTCGGTGAGACGGCTGACCTTCTCGTGCTGCTCGGACAGGGCTCCCCTCGTGGACTCGAGCTGTTTCTGGGACTCCTGCAGCGTCGAGAGCAGGCTCATCTTCTCTCGCTCCATCTGGAAAAGCATAAAACGGACCGTGATTCTTATTTGTCTCAAAGGCGGAAGACGCACAGTCAGTCAATAGGCCCTGGGCAACCAATGGTCCCATTTCTCCCTCTAAGCAACACAATGGACCCTCAAACACTAGGACCCAAAGCAAGAAAGACAATGCTCACGAGCTTTCCCCGAGCCACCAAAAATAACATTAAGCAGATAATACTTTCAGAAATGTGAACAGAAATGCCCACGACACTGCTTGCCTCCCCCTTGTGAGGCCAACGCAGCGAGGAGACTAGGAAAGGTGGCCTGATGAGGTGCAGACAGAGGCCTTGGCTCAGCTCAGTCCTGCTGGGGACCCTGAGAAGGTCCCAGCAGCCTTCCCCTCTGCTTCCCCTTTCAGTATCCCCAGACACGTCTCTAAGGCCATGGAGGATCCACCCACCCACACGGGCCCCTTGGTGAGTCCCCCAGCCTATCCACAGGGAGACCCAAAGCTAAGCAGACCCAGAATGGCTAACTTCAGGGTGCACTGCCTTTGAGGAGTGTCTCTCTGGGAGGTATGGGCCAAAGGGCCCAGGGAAGGGCCCTCCCTGCCAGGGAAGCATCGCTGCCTCCACAGGACCCTTCTGGATTTATTTCATGGTTTCCTTATTTCCTGCCTGGTGTGAGTGTCATTTCTCCTAAGGAGAACACAGGAACAGTGCTCATTCTGGTCTCAGGACCTGCGCCAGCACCTGGCACATAGCAGGTGCCAATGTTTGCTGATTCTAACAGTGATGTCCTCCTGCTCCCCCAGTTTTGGTCACAGAAAGGATTCTACAGAAGTGTCCCGATGAACTGGTCAACCATCACAGGCTTGCTTTACAAGCTGGAAAACTGAGGCCTAAGAAAATTCAGCAAGTGGCTAAAGCCAGGGGCAGGTGCCCCCAGAGGTGATGCTCCAGGCACTACACTGGAACAGGGGCAGCCCCAGGACACTGGGAAGTGTGGAAGGAGGCACCTGTGGTCAGTCTGTACTTCTGTGCTACAGAGAAGGCTGCATGGTGGTGACCCTGGGGAGGGCAGGGAGCCACCTGAAAGTGATGCTGACTGTGTCTCACACGTGTGATTGCTGCCATGCTGCCTGCCTTCTCAGTGGGTGGGGAGGGCAGAGAATCTGGAGCCCCAGGGACCCCTGGGCAGCGAAGGCTCTAGGGAGAAGGCCCAGGGAGGGCTTGGGGGACCCCCTGGGCAGTGCCCCCTCACCTGTACCAGCTGCTGCTTCAGCTTCTGGATCTCTGAGATGTTGAGCTCACTCAGCAGGTCAGACACCAGGCTGGGCGCTGGCGGGAAGCCCTCCTCCTTCTTGGGCGTGGACGTCTTGTTGCTGTCCTTGTGCAGCCCGTTGGGCTCCAAGCCGTTGACTATGATGTCATCATTGTTGGGCTCAGCCGCCTCCTCGCTAAACTTGAGGCCGTCCAGGGAGAAGCTGAGGTGGCTGGAGTACATGGAGTCGCCGATGTTCATGTAGTGGGACAGCTCCTTGCGAAGGCTGTTCTTCTGCTCACGCTCTGTCTTCAAGGTCTCCAGGGACTCCTCCAGCTGGCGCTCGGAGATCTCCTTGAGGCGGATGGCATCCTCCAGCTGGCTGTTGAGATACTCTGTTTCCTCTTCTAGCCTCTTGATTTCGTGTTTGAGGCCTTCAAACTCCACCTGGGAAGGAGGACAAAAAGACACCATCAGACATAGGGCCAGATCCCCCTGGCCTCTGAGGTCCCCTCCTCTCATCCTGGCACTGAAGGCCTCATTGGCCAGCCCCTCGGAGCCGATGGAGCGGCTGAGGCAGGCGCAGGCCCTGGGTGCAGAGGGCATGAGCCGGGATCTGTGGGGAGCCCCCCGGGAGCTCCTCAGGGGCAGGCACTTCTGTTTTCTGTCTTGGCGCTCACTGGGCTCTGGCTAGAGACTGCCAAAGTTCAGAGCTTGGTGTGAGGATGGGGGAGAAAATTCAAGAAGACTCAGGTTAGTATGGAAGGAACAAGGAAGAAGTGAGCCTGTCCTCCTGGGCTGGGGAGCAAGCTCTTGAACCACTTCTTCCAAGGCCAGAGACCCTGCAAGCATGCTAGGCAGGATGGTCTGCGTGGCAGGGCCTCACTGCCAACCATCAGCGCCCCAGGGATGGCGGAGCCTCAGAGGCTGCCCAGACCCCACCCAGCAGCCTCACGGACACGGCATCTTTAGTCTTCTCTCAAACCTCCAGGGAGGGCTGCTTTCATTGCTGCCAGGCTGTTATTTATTTTTCTTCCTGACATCGACTCAAACCTCCTTCTCTGCACTTTCTGTCCCTCGCTCCTAGTTCTGTGAGCTGGGCCCAGGCAGAACAGAGAAAGCCTCTATGCAGGATGTGATGGAGGGGATTCATCTTACCCATGGCAGGGAAGAGGTCAGAGTGGAGAGCCTGCAGCCTGGAGGGCACATGCAGGCCTCTAGGTCCTCAAGTGCAGCCCTTTGAATGCTTCACAGAACAAAGGGCCGCACTGGAGGGCCTAGAAGCCCACGTGTACCCTCCAGGCTGCAGGCTCCCCACCCCTGGACTTGCTGAGGTTTCTTCCAACTCTGAAATTCTCTAATTCTGTGAAAAAAGTCAAGACACATTACCATGTCTCCCCTAAGAGATCATTTTGTTAAGTCTCGATATCTCTAATTCCTTGGGTGAGGTTTCTGGTGCCTTCCCCGATACCTTCTCTGGATATATTCCAGCTTGCCTAAATTTTCCCCAAAATGGGGCGGGCAGGAGGCGGTATAACTGGACCCATGGATGGGGTCTGACTGGGCAGAACGCACTCAGGCAATCACCTCTCCTAACCTGAACACTGCCTCTCTGAAGCTTGTGGTCCACTCTAGCCCCCAGATCTTCTTCACATACACCTCCCCAGGCTCCCAGGGAAGCTGATTTACTTTTGTCTCTCAGGTTTCTGCTAATTACAGGTTGGCCCCATCGGCTCCTGACTCTCACCCAGGGCCAGCTCAGAGCAGCCTGGAGCCCATGGGGGGAGGGGAGGCTGACCGCCGACCTTCCGCCACTTACTTGGTTTTGCTTCAGGACGGACACTTGTTTCTGGAGGCAGATGTTTTCCTCCTCGAGCTCCGTGTAGTCCTGCAGCAGGCGGGCTTCCCTGAACTTGTACTCCTTAATGTCGTCTCGCAGGCGCGCCCTCTGGATCTCCACGTTCTGGTTCATCTGGCAGGGAAACAGTGGTACCAGAGGGTTATGGAGAGCCTAGAGGCACCCCAGCCCCTATCTCCCAAGCATTTTGGACACAAGGGCACCCAAGCTATAGGCGGGGGCTCCCCAGGCCCACGGACAGGAGGAGCCTGTGGCTAAAAACTGAGGAGGAATCTTGGGTGATTCCCTCCCCCCAGCCAGGAGGTGGGAGACACTGGAGGGGACTGTCCATGTGTTGTGGGAAGGGCAGCTGAATGTATGCCTGGCATATGGTTAAGAGCTCATTAAAGGCGCCTTGTTCAATTGACCAGCTACGAGAAAAGAAAAGGCTCTGACAGAATGTTTTAAAAAGCAAACGTGATCTAACTTTGCAGACCCCTGAGCTGCTAGGACTCCACCATTCCCCTCCTGGCACACCCGCCCCCTTAGCTGCTAGGACTCCTTCCGGCACTCCCTGCCTCCTGATGGCCTGAGCAGTCATGGCGGGCAGCCTGGTCTCAGCTTCAGGGTGTCCTGTAGGCATCACATCACCCTGCTCAGGATGACAAACCTGCCTCAATCTGATGAAGACAGCACTGTCTGAAGTAATCATGCTTCCCATTTTTCTATTAGCCAGCTGTTACACAGCCATTTAAGGTCTGCAAAATGCTTCAGCTAATGTACCTTCACACTCACCTCCTTCTGACACAGCGACAAAACCGTTTTCCCCCTGTACCCGTGAGTCTGGCTTCAGCCGCTTCCCATTTCTGCTGGTGATCCTAAGGACTTGAGTTGGTCACCCAGGGTGAGCTCCTGCCTCCCCTCCTCCCATCTTGCCAGCACCAAAACTCCTTGATTCTGTCTCCCCCCTCCCCACGGGGCCACAAGCCTCCATTTGGGCCCCATCACCCATAGCCTTGATTACTTTTCATGGCCATGTCTTCCTGATCCCAAGTCTGGTATTTTTTTCTAACTAGACCTTCCATGGCAGGTGCTCCTCTCACCCCTCAAACATGGGCAGTCAGTCCCTGACTCCCTCTGGCCACTCCCTTGGATGGCTCTTCCTATCCCACAGACTCGGTGATGGTGGGTCTCCCCAGCACCGATGGCCCTGCTGACTTCCCCAGGACCCTGTCCATTTCCAGCCTGCCAGCCACCCGAGTACCTCAGCCTCAGCACATCCAAACTGGAACCCACCACCTCACTCCTGAATCTCTGTCCTCCTCCCACACACTCAGGCTTGAGGGTGACCTCGCAGTCATCCATTCTGCAAATTGGCCTACTTCCCAGCCTGGTCACCTGGTTATATTGCCTCATCATGTAAAGTGTAAGCTTTAGAAGCCGGGTCTGTCTGAAGAGTGGCACCTCCAACAGCTGGCACATGCCATATGTCAACTTAAAAATGGACTAAAATACCTACTATGCGTCAAGGCCCTGTGCTAAGAGCTGGGGAGAGAAGGAGCTTGTAATCTACTGGAAGGGCCTGCACCAAGAACTAGGATCAGAGTGAGAGTCTGGGGGACAAGGGAGAAGACCCGGCTCAGGCACCACCTCCTCCAGGAAGTCTGTCCTGACTCCTTCCTCACAAGCCCCCCTCCCCCCCCAATCTCTTCAGAGCACTTACTACAATTACAGAATCTTAGGATCCCATTTTACAGAGCAGGAAACTAAGGCTGAGAGAGGATTACAATAAAAGCTAGTTCTTGGTGGAGATGCCAATGATAAGCCAATGTTGTCTCACACAAATCCTCTGGATTCTGATATGTGGTTGATCTGGGCAACCAGTGGCACGAGAGGCCTGTGGTCAGACAAGGATGGGGTCAGCTTCACAGGCTCCTTCAGGGGCTGCCCATCTTCAGTCCTGGACATTCTGATATCCCCCTCTCTCCCACAGCACCGCAATGGCCTTCCCGGCCTCTCCATCTCCAGTCCCCCCCTTCTTCCAACACTATCCAGACCCCTCACTGAATAACCTTTGCTGGCTCACCATTGCAGGGCCAGGTCAAACTCCATTACTTGAACCCACAGGAGCTTTGTAACCCCAGCACAGTGCCTTGAGGCTTATTGACTGACTGCCAGATGTCTCCCCCTGTGGAATGCAAAGGCTGTGAGGAGTCTGTAGGCCCCTCTCCTCCTCCTCCCCGGACCTGGCAGAGAGGCTCTTGGTACATGTCAGGAACAAAAGGAGCCTGCAGTTGTAATGGTGTTTCCTGGCTTACAAAAGGCTCCATCTCCATGACATTATCTGGCCTCATTTTCTGAATGGAGCCATCCCATTTTTCTTGGGGCCTCTAGAAACTGCCTCAGTGAACCAGCCAACAATTTATTCTTGCCACACAAACTCAAGTCCGAGGATGGGCATGGAAAGGAGTAGCCATCTTGGGGGAGCAGACGCATGTGGTCACAGGTGATGGGGCAGTCCCTACCCTGGGAAAGGGTTCAGGGTCCCTCAGTCCAAGAGGCAGCTTTCAGCCTCCCCAGGCAGGCTCAGGAGGGGCAGACTGGCTGACCCATTAAGTGCTCCCTTCTATGTACTCCTCAAAGAGATGACAAACGAACACTTTTAAAACCTAAACTGGAAAACCAAGCCAACACCTAAGGAGTGTTCTTCCCACCCCACTAGCCAAGGCCCAGCTCTCTTCTGGAGCTGGGAGGGACCCATCTTTCAGGGGAGGAAAGCCGAGGTCCAAGCTCACACAGGGCGTACAGAGACAAAGCAGGAGGACTCACACCCAAGGCCCTTGTCTCCAGTGCCAGGACACCACTCAAGAAAATTCAGAAACAGGAAAGAAATTGAGCCCACCTTGTGGCCCCACAAGCAGGACTCGAACTGTGGTGGGCAGCCTGTCACCTCCCTGCCCCTCGTAGAATACGAAGGTCCCACTTGTCCTCAGGGGTTCCTCACCCAGGAAGCCCCCGCATCAACCCCGGCCCCTCGCCACTCCCTCCTCTGGACCATAAGTCAGAGCCTAGACAGAACTGGCAGCGACAACCCATCCCACCTCTTGGTTCAGCCTCCCACCACATCTCCATCCTTGGCTCCTTTCCTTTCTCAAGAGGCCCAGGTTTCTCCTCCCTGCACCTCTCACTCGGGGCTTGGGGCCTGGGGTGAGGTGATCAACCACAACAACTTTATACAATGCTCTAAGGTACCTGACACATTGTCTGGCTATCCCAGCAGAGAAGGTTAGCTATACTTCAGAGCCCTACTTTGTGTGGTCAGGCCCTGTGCCCCACCTTACCATGATTAGGTAGTAAGTGAGCAAAGCAGAATTTGGCTTCCAAGTCTGGTGCTTTACCATGGGGGCTGCATGGAGGCAAGAGGAGGGCCCATGTCCTGGAAGGAGAGGCCCCTAAGGCTTCTGGGGTTCCCTGGATCATCACAAGAGAAAATACTAGCAGGAAAAGGGCTCTGTTGATCTTTGGGGGCAGGCAGTGGCTCTGTGGGAGGAAGGCAGGATTCAGTTAAGGTGGGAGAAGTCTGGAAGTGCCCAGGCATCTGTGCTGGCAGCAGAGGTCCAGGCTGCTTCCCCATGGGCTGTCTGTGTAGGCTGCCAAGTGAGAAGAGAGCCAAGAGACAAAGGACAGGATAGAAACCCTGCACTGCCCTGAGAACGAGCCCCACACAGGCTCCTCTTTCCCCAAGGGAGGACCTGGCACGCTTCCCCCTCAGGAAGTCACAGACACGGCCTTTGCTGCTGCCACAGCCACTGTCCTGCACAGCAGAACACGGGTCTGAGCAGATAAGCAGCAAGACACAGTGTCCGCTGGGCCCTGGGCAGAGCAGAGCCCACCAGGAGGGGCCGGGGCCAAGAGCAGTTCCCCTGGCCCGCCTCTGAATCTGAATGTGGGAGTCTTTGGGTCTGATCATGGTAGGCTGCAGGTCTGAATGTGGGAGCCTCTGGCCCATAAAGGAGGTGAACAAGGGGTGTGAAGGAACCTGGAGGTGGGTGGGCTCAACCCCTTCATTTTACAGGTGAGTCAGACTCGCTGGTCACAGGGCCAAAGCTAGGTCTGAGGAGGGCCCCCATAGGAGCCGTGTGTGGTTATGGAGGCAGCAGCCGCCTCAGGCTCCTTCACTCGCCGATCCACCAACCTCGGTGCAGCTCTGCCCAAGCCCCACCTGGGGCAGGAAGCCATGCTCCCACGCTCATCGCCAACTGATCCTGAATGGATCTAGTTTCCATGGGCTTGTGGATGCTTGGCTCCCCTGCTGGATTGCAAGTGCCTTGAGGGCAGGGGCTGTCTCTGGCCTTTTTCTCTGTCCCTGACTGCAAAGCACAGTGCCGGGCACTTAATAAGAGCTCAGGTCTCCTGACTCTTAGGTGCAGTGTGAGAAAGCACCTCAGAGATCAGCTAGTTCAGTCCTCTCAGCTTACAGATGAGGAAACTGAGGCCCAGAGGGGCTAGAGTCACCCCTGGCCTCCACTGCTCATGCTTGACCACCCACTGAGAACCAGCACGGAAAGGAGTGCCCTGGAAGAGCCCAGATGCCTCGCCCCCACCCAGCCACTGACATACTGCCCTGCATATCCCAAGACCATTCAGACCCTGGTAGGGTTGGCTCTGTGCCAAACAAATCCAGCTCTGTGGCTGGCTCCCAAATTAGCATCTCATTAAAACTTTACTGTTTACTGAGATCTCACAGTTTTCCTTTTTAACTCTAATAAAGGTGTCGGGACTTAACAAAGTGGTGACTTTGATTTTACCATTTCCTGAGGGCACCTGGTCCTGCTCCTGCCTGGGCCTACAGACCTCCTCAGCCCTGGGCTCAGGGTCACAGACTACTAATGGTCAGAAGGGAAGAAGGTGGCCTGAGGGGCAGTGGGTGACACCATCCTCCATGTGCCCAAGGGCGGGACCTTGTCCTTACCCAGTGGGAATCAGGAGCCGCCCGCTCTCACTTCTGCTAGAACACTGGGTTGCTCAGGTGAGATTTGCATGATTAAATTAAAGATTTAGCAGTAATATTATTTTTCTGGCTAAGAAGATCCTTGGTCTCTAAGAGGGAGACCTAGGACAGGACCTGGGACACAGAAGAAGCTCAGCCCCTACCCCTTCACCATCCCTGCTTCCCACCAGGGACAGGGTCTGAGGTACAGCTGCCCTTGGTCCTCAGAGGCCAGGGATGGACCAAGAAGCCTCTGCTCTGAAGCAGACTCCACGGGGTCCTCTGAATGACCCTGGGTTTAAGCCTGACATTCCTTCCCTCCACCTGCGAGGCCTATGTCCACCCAAGGGGGAAGCAAACTCTGATATGACCAAGAGGCAGCAGGTTCAGAGAGCTGAGCCCTGGCCCTGGGACCAAAGCCACCACAGGCACCTGCCATCTATGTGACCTCTGGGGGAGGTCATGGTCCCGGAGGTCCCTGCCAGCTTGGACACTCCAACAGATGACAGTTTAGCAGGAGAGACAAACTGAGGGAGAGGCAAACGCCGCCCAGGGAACAGAATCTGCTCAGTAGTGGAGGGGCTTCACCCAGCAGGGCCAGCTGTGCAGGAGATGGGGGGCTGGTGCTGGGACCTCAGGGGGTCAGAAGGATTACAGCACAGGCTGCAAGCCGAATCTGTTAGAGAGAAGGGGAAGGCCTGTCATGAACTGGAGGGACAGGATGGAAGCAGGGGAGAAGGTCTATCTGATTGGGCTGGGAGTGAGAGAGAGGGAAAGGAGATCACTCCATCTGGATGTGGGCTGAGGCCCTGCCTAGGCCACTCACTCCTGGTTCTTTTCCTTTGTCCTGGCTAACCTTTTAGGTCCCTTTCCCGGCAGTCTGTGACCCAAGAACAGCAGTGCAGCCTAAGGCTGGGAGGGTGACACAGGTCACAGACTGCAGCTGGCCCTGAACGTCACCATCAGAACTTGTTTCTCCAAGCATTGGAGGGTCATGTGCTGGGGGATACGTGGTGATGTGCACATGTGTGTGTGTGTTGGGGTGGGGGCAAAAGGTAGCAGAGAAATTAGCTGGGAAGGGACTAAAAACAATCCAGAGTGTAAAAGACAAGGCAGGCTCTGGGGATGGGGAAGGAAGCAGATCCTGCCAGGATCTGGCACCTGCCTTCAGAAAGTCTCTATGGAAAAGCCATCAAAAGTGACCTTCCCCACTAACCACGACACTCATGGCAGAAATAGGGAGCAGCCGAGGGCAGAGGAAGCCAGTCTGGATTTGGTTTTAGATGCGTGCAACCTGAAGGGTGTCTGCCTGGCAGCTGGAAACCCAGCCCAAAATCTGGGCATTAGTGCCAGGCTGAATGCAGCACACAGGAACACAGAGGGCCGACCCTGAGCCTGGGGGGAGGCAAGAGCTGCCTCTGAGAACCACTGCCACGACGGGGGATGGGTGTCAGCAAGTGGGACAGCTGGGCAGCGCCCAACCTAGATGGGCAGGCTGAGGGATGGTTTGGACAAGCATATCTGGGGAGAGGGTGGAATGGGGAGGTGCTGCCAGGCCCCAACCTAATGAATTCAATGCAACAGGAGGAGCCGGCTTGGCGGAGCTGCCAGGCCTGCCCTGACATCGGCCCCTCTGGGAGCCCTTCCCCAGCAGCCACCTGAAGCCCCAGAGCCCCCAGAGCAAAGCACAGGTGTGCCCTGTTTCCAATCATCCTCCAGAGCCCACAATGTGATGCTCCTCAAGCTGGGTCCAGCTAGGTCAGGGGGCACCCCTTTGCCTCTAGGACCAAACAGAGCCCTCGGCCCCCCTCCTGGCTTTCCACACACTCCTCCCTGTCACCCCCTGGCCTCTGCTTCCTGCTCTCCACACCAGGCAGCCCTTCTCCCCTCCTGGGTCTCCGCTTCCCCCACCTCTACCTCTCAGGCCCCTGAGGTCTATCCTGACCTTCCCCACCCTGACCAGGCCTTTCCTCTGCCCCCTGCCCCTCCAGAACATAAGCTTGAGGGCCTCTCCCCATTTGTCTGCATCTCCTGCCTGCACACAGCTGTCCCGACAGTGGAACAAGGCTCCTTGGGGTGCCCCCAGGCAGCCTTGAGCTCTCAGCCCAGCTGCAAAATGAAGGACCACTAAGTTCCCTGGGGGCCTGGCATATAGTTGGTATTTAATGAACGCTTGCTAGTTGAACAAGTGGATGAATGAACAGACAGGGTCTCCCTTCCAGCAGCATTGGGTCCGTGATGGGGGATGCTCCAGTCAGGGGCCCCTCAGTGCTGAGACGAGGCTCTGGCCCCTGACACGTGGTCCATCCACCCCCATGGGGGCTTCAACGGGCTCCCAGCTGGGCCCTGGACATGGGCCAAAACTCATGACCAAGGGCCGGCTCCTTCCCTTCCAGGTGAGCCAGTCTTGGGGTGAGACACTTTTGCCTCAATGTCTAAAAACAAAAGCTGACCAAGCTCCCAGCTGAGGGGGAGGCCAGGGCCATAGCCAACAGCCCAGGGGGAGGGGGATCAGCATTTATTAGGCACCAGCCATGTACCCACTGTGCCAAGCACTTTACAGAACTGGAGGATGGAAACTTGGAAGTGCCCTCTGAGGCTGCCTGACCTGAGCCAACCCCAAACAGGAGTGCCTCAGCCCCCAGCCCTTAATGCCCTGCGGGAAGGCCCCCCAGAGCGAGCAGCATCTGCCCTGGGCACCCCCTTAGAAGTCCCACGCAAAGACCAGCTATTAGCCACAGGGCTGGGCCTGGGACTTCCTGCAGTGCGCAGGCGGGTGCCTGTACTGCGGACTCTTGGAGCCAGAAGGGGTCAAGTCCTTCCCTAGACAAGCCCCAAGTTCGAATTCCACCTGAGGTGCCTTGGGCAGGATGCTGAGATCCTCAGCCTCACTGTTCCCAGTGATGGGGCTAACAAGGGCGCTTCCTTGGACAGGATGTTGTGAAGATACAATGAGGCCTTTCCTCCAAGTGCCTCGTAATCCTTTGAGCCCACAAGTGGTGGAGTGCTCAGTGGGGTCTGGAAGAGCAATCAAATCTAACTGTGCACACTAGTGTACTAGCTGTGCGATCTTGGGCAATTCTGTCTGCCTGTCTCCTCATCTGGAAAACGGGGGTCAGCGTACCAACCTCCCAGGGCTGCTGGGAGGAAGAAGTGAGGAGTAACTGCACCGTGTTCAGTTAGGCATCTGGCACACAGTAGGCCCTTGGTGGGGAGGATGCCCGGCGCCTGGAGTCCTCGTGAGATAGCGTCTACACAGCACTTTTCAGGCCTACAACGGTTCTTCCCCAAGTCTTACTCAGCTGAGCACCTGGCCCCGGAGGCCTTTTCATAGCAGGATTTCAGGCCTCATCAGGCCTGCCCTGATCTGATGTCTCAGCATGCCAGGCCCCAGGAAGCTGGTGCCAGCTGGGCGAGGCCTCTCAGCACCAGATCTCCTGCACAGACACTGCCTGACCGGCTCCAGCAGAGACTAGAGAGAGGGCAGGGGCGGGGCAGGCTCTGAGTGCCCAGCCCCAGTCTGGCGACAGCTCCTTGCCTCAGGGGCTTTGCAGAGCTCAGGTGAGACCGGCCAGGACATGTCTCAAAGGACAAGTCTGTTCTGAAGCTGGGGATGGGCACTGAGGAAATAAACCAGAGGAAAGGAGAGTCCTGTGGAGCCAGTGGCCACATGTCAGATCGGTGTGGGGGCAGGTGTGTGTGTGCCCATGCACAGAGGATCCTCCAGGGGTAGGGAGAGAGACAGATACAGAGAAAGAGCTGGAATGGTGGGGAGAGCAGGACAAGTCGAGATCAGAGGCCAGGCTGGGACATGGGGCCTAGGCCCTCCCAGGCACTGACTTGTTTCCTCCTTGGAGGCCAGAAAACCCTGTTGCTGCCCTACATTGTCCCCTCCCCACCAGACTCTGGACTGCACAGGCAGGGATGACCGGAGGCTGGGGCTGGCAGCTGCCCGGGCCTCCCTATGCTCATCGTAGGATATATGAAGTCAGCTATCATTTCAAGGATGTTGCTGCTAGGCCTGCCTCTGTACTTCACTGAGAGAAGGGTGGCTGGGTCAGCCCTCCCAAGCCCCCAACTAGACTTCTGGAGCTCGGACTGACCTCTGACCTCCTCCTGGAGGGCCAAGATTCTTGGTAAACAGGCCAGCCCAGCCCTTCCTCCTTCAGGGGAAACCACCTCATGGGAGGTCCAGGAAGAAGGAGGTGGGGATCAAGAGACAAGTCCTGGGCAGAGAGGAGCCACAGGTGACGAGGAGCCAGGAAGGGTGAACAGGCCAAGGGCTCTGACATGAGGAGGGAATGGGGGTCTGCTGGGAGGAATCCTGGGAAGCCAGCGGACCAGGGCCCCTGAGGAAAGAGGCATTCCAAACCCAACCTCCCAGCACAGACACTTCCTCCACAGATTGCCAGGATCTTCCTTGGAGTCAGAGCTGCCTAGAGCTCCGAGGAGTTCAGTGACTTGTTTGGGGTCACATATGCAGCAGATGTCACAAGCACAATTCTAACCCAGACCTTCCTCACTCTGAGGCTAGCTTTCCATCAGCTGGGCCACGGGCAGTCCCATCCATCATAATGGCTCATTAAGATTGTTCCTTATTTCCTGCCTCCATGCATTTGCTCTCACAGTCTCCCATGCCTGGAATGCCCTCCCTCTTTTCTCAGAGGTGCCCCCTGCCCCCAATTCTCCAGGACTTTCCTGGTCCCTGGGGCTTCCATTTCTTCTGAACTCTCTTGGGTCATCACCCTCATCAGACTGAGCCCCTCCTTTTTTGCATCCCTGGTGCCTAGCACAGTGCCCAGCACTAACAAAGGCCAGTGAGAATCACCAAAGCTCAGGATATGAGTGTCAGGACAGACATTTCCTGACAAATATTAGACTTCATGTCAGCAAATAAATGCCACGTTCTTGGGTTCTAACCCTGCCTTACATCCTTACTAGCTGAGTGACTCTGGGTAAGTCATTTACTTTTCCATGCCTTTGTGGGCAGGGCTGGCCTTCATGGCCCTTGGCCCTTGTGCATCTCTTCTGCTTTTCTGATTGGGGGCTCCAGCAAGGTTAACCCATCCTCCATGGCAGCCCTTCAAATATTGGGAGACTATGTACTGGGGTCTCTGGCAATGATGACTCTTTTCCAGGCTGCTATCTCTGCCAGGGAGAACAGCCAAAAATCTGGGAGCCCAGGACCCAAAATCTGGCTTTGAGGATCTGGGCTGCCCCATTGTACTGAAGTCTGTCCACACGCTGGCCTCCTGTAGGGCTTGTCAGGGGCTGCCCTGATTCACCAGAATGTCCCAGGGAGGCATCGGCGACTGGACAGGCTGGAGCCAGGATGCCGTGCTAGGTTATTTCTGGTGTTATTACAATGGGTGGTTATTATTTATCTCCTCTGACCTTCCCCCCCTCCGCCCTCTCTGGGCCCTGGGTCAGCTGACTTGGGAAATCAAAAAAGGGAAGAGTAGATGGGGGCCCAGGCCCTTTGGGTCCTCCAAAGGATGAGAGTGGGGGATGGGGGCAGCTTCCTCAGTCATTATCTCCTGGCTCCAGGCCTAGGCTCACCTGGGCTGGGTCACAGAATACACTTTTGGACCCAGAAAATACCTTTAAGATCACCCAGCCTACCCCAGCAAACTATAGGTGGGGAAACAGGTTTGGGGGGTTGGGGGGGTGTCCCTGTCTATCAAGTGGTGGAGCTCCCCCTAAATCGGCTTTCTTTGCCAGCCTCTGAGATGGTGCCCATCTGGGCCAAGGGCAGCCTGCCTGTCTGTTCTTCCCGATGGCTGGGCATTCATGGCCTCCTGGAAGGCCTAGCAGATCCAGGACCTCAGCTCAGTTGTGCAGGGGGGCTATGCTGGCCCCAAGAGGAGGAACGAGCCTTTCCTACAATCCAAGCAAAGCCCCCATTTCACAGAATCCCTTTTTCTCATGTGAGCTAGTTCCCCATCATGGCCCAATGTCATAATTTTATGACAATTCCAGAAGGAAACGGAGGGGCACAAGGAGAACAGAGAATCCCCCGGGCCAACACTCCTTGTTTCACGGGGCTGAGACTTGCTCAAAGTCACACAGCTTGGAAGCATCACGTAGGATCTGAACCCAGGTCCTCCTGCCTCCAAGGCCAGTGCTCTCCTCACAGCCCCCCCCCCCCCCCCACTGCCTTTCAAACCCAAATCTCTGGGATGTCTAGCCCTGGGAATTGTCTCCCACTGCACCATGGAGCTGTTTCTCTGAGGGCCTCCTGTGTGATTCTCCTCGGGGACATCTCCTCCGGCCATTCCATGACCCTTGGATCCTGCCGCCCCCAGAGATGGGCACTTGCACCATTCCCCTCCAATGGCTCCCCTTGGAGATAAAACCAGAATCCCACCATGAAATGGGCTCAGACTGCAGCCAACTGACCACCCACTCCAGACCTAGGATGCCAGTCCCTTTGGCTGAAGAGATCCTGCTGCTCACGACCCCCCATCCTCTGCCCAAGAGGCAGAAGGGGTAGGCCCGAATTCACTGCTTGGAAACACAAACCCTTCCTCCTGGTACCGGCCATCTTTGGGACCCCTCCAGATTCATGGTCCTAGACCGTCCCTTTTACCCTCTCATTCTCTCCTCACAAGCACCCAGAAGCTCCCGGCTGCCCTGGGTCTCTGATCCCCACCCCTCATGGCCCTTCTACAGGTGCCGCCCCACATCGGCCCCAGGGCTCACCTCCTTCAGCTCCTGGGCCACAGAATTCAGGCGCTCGTTCTCTGACTGCGTGTTGGTCAGGACGTTGCGCAGCTGCTTCAGCTCCGTCTGCAGCTCCAGGACCTTTCGCACGTAGTACTCCTCCTTGGTGGCCGACTCCTGGATAAGGGTCTCTTCTCGGCTTTCACCATCTGCGGCCACTTTCTTGTGGTTGGTGTGGGCTTGTCCAAAGGCCTGCAGAGACAAAGAAGATCGACCCTGAACAGAAGGTCCAAAACAGTGACCCTGGAGAGCCCCCGGCCCTGGCCCCATCCCCATGGTGGCTCTCCAGCTGCCCTCAGAAAGCTGGTGAGTATAGAAGAACACATACGGTAGGGACAACAGTGAAGTTCAGGGCTGGGGAGGGGGAGAGATCAGGCATTGAGGAAACCAGGTGATATTCCAGGCCAAGAAGTCTGGCACAAGGCACAGAGGGGGGTTTGGGACGAGCCAGAAGCCAGTGTGGCTGGACTCTGGAGGGCCATGAGACAAGACTGGGGTGGAAGTAGGAGGGAGGCTTGTTTTTTTTTTGCTTTTTGGAGGGCAATTGAGGCTGGATCTGAACTCAGGTCCTCCTGTTTCCAGGGCTGGTGATCCATTCAATGCGCCACCTAGCTGCCCCAAGGGAGGGAGGCTTTTCAATGCCCAACAGAGGGTCTGAACATGATGAGAAGAGACCAGGGGCCCCTCACACCCAAAGCTCTCTCCAGTAACAAAGAAACCAGGTAAGTGAAACCAAGGGCTGCAAGGACAGCCAGGACAACGTCCTGTACCTGAAGTTTCTGCTTCTCTACCAAAGGGGAAGAAGTGGGCCCTTTGTCTGTCTTCAAGGCCAAGGCTAGCCAGCACAGTCACTCCAAGCTCTACTTCCTTTCCCCAGCCTGGCCTCATCATCCTCCCCACCCTTCCTCTTCCATGTCCCATGACTAGTCTGCACCGGGTCAGTATCTTGACCCAGGAATGGGGCTGGGGCCCTCTGGAACTCATCCTCAGCTTTCCCAGTGAGTTCAGGAAAGAGGCCACAGCCTAGGCCAGGGCAGATTTACTGAGGGACCCAAAAAGTGCTCAGCCTGTGATCAAGGGAAGCTGTTTGTCTGGTCTGCAATGGCTCATTGGACACACTCACTCAACTCTCAACTTCCTTTGGAAAGGATTAAGGCCCAAAGAGGAAATCATTTTGAACAAGGGTCTTGACCCACAAAGGGGTCAAGTTAAGGCCACTTGTTTCTAAAGGGAGAAACAAGACTTTTGTGCATTGTGTTTGCTTTTTAAAAATAAGATGATCTAATGAATCTAATGATCTAATCTAAAGATGATCTAATAAATACAACGGATAATTTTTTAAAATTGGCCTCATTTCTGCATCATTTTAAAGGAAGAGCTTTGGAAGAAAGAACAGAGTGTGCAGTGAGGTGGAAAGAAAGGGGAAGAGGAAAAGAGAGTGGGCAGCAGGGCAGACAAGGGCTGGTAAGGACACGTCCCCAAGTCTCTGTGCCTCTGAATCAGCTGAGAATGCCACTGGGTGCTTCATCCAAGTCATACATAAAAGACTGGAATGGAATGCGAGTGAGAGGCTCAAAGCTAGAAGGAGGCCACAAATGTCCTTTCCTTGATCTGAATTGACTCAAAGAGACTGTCCCACCTACCCTATCTCTCCAAGTCAACTCCAAGGACATCCTAGGAAATGATGCCAACACCATTGATAAGATCTGGTCTTTGGGATTCCTGCCAATCAGGGTGCAAAGTCAGAGCCAGAGAGTGTCAGGGAAGGGCTGAGATTTCACTAGCTACCCCTACCCCATCACTCTCATTTTCATTTAAGAAGAAATTGGCACATGAGGATAGACCCCACTAAGGCTGCCCAAAAGGCCCAGGGGTCAAAGAAGATGAGAAGACTGGGATGAGGGGACCAGCTTGGTCAGGGTCCCCAAGGCCTAGCCCCCACCGTCATCCACCAACAAACACATGAAGCCCCCACTTTATGCCAGGACACAGGCCCATAAGAGGCCCTGTCCCTAATGGCCTTCTGTTCTACTGGGGAGATGAGATGTATACATATAATACATATACATATCTACCAGGCAAAAGTCCCAGAGAAGGAATCAGGAAATGCTTTCTGGGGAAGATGGCGCCAGAGCCAAGTCTATAAGGAAAACAAAGGATCCTACCAAGCTGATGGGAGGGTGTGCATTCTAGGTATGGGGGATGGCCAGTGCCAAAGCAGTTAGGAGCTAGGCCTGGCAGGAAGGCCAGAGCCCTTCAGACCCGGCAGTGAGAGGGTGGAGGCTGCACACCCATCTCAGGTTCTAGATGAAAATGCTCTCAGGCAATGGGTAGTAGAGTCTTGGGACACAGAGCCCAAGGGCCATGCTCGGTCTGACTCTATTCCCAGCCTTGGAACCAGTAGCTACATCTGATTTCTAACCTCACTGATTTCCAATCAATCCAACCACCATTTTTCAAGCCCTGAGGAGAATCTAAGGTCCTTGAGGACAGGGACTGTTTCATCTTTTGTTGTATATCCTTAAAGAAGTGTGTTGATTGTGGGAATCCAGCCTTCAGGGAGTTTACAGTCTCCTTGGGAGGGAGGTGAGGTGAGGTGAGAACAATTCAATGGAACCATGGAACCAGATCTCCAGGCTCTGTTCAAAGCTGGTGGTGTCACATCATTAGGTCTTGTGGTGCAGGATCCATCAAACCTGGGGCCAGTGAGGACCTGGGAGCTCCCGTGGTCATTTGCTAACCCAATGAAACTTCATTTCCAAAGGCACTTCCCTCCAAGTCAGTGGGATAAGGCCCTGAAAAACAGGACCTTCTAACATGGGTCATAGAACGTTCCTCAACACTACAGACAGGCTTCCCACCAGACTGTGGCATCTCCAGCCAACTTTGACAATTCAAACATCTGAGAGCTCCCATGGGCCAGGGGCTGAGGACAGAGAGCTAGGACATGATGGCACAATGGTCCTGGCCTGGGAGTCTGAAGCCAGCTCTAAGTTCTGCCTCTGACACTGTGTGACTCAGGCCATCCCTTCCCTGGGTCTCTATTTCCACATCTGTAACACAAGGGGGTAGGACCATGTGCCCTCTGACATCCCTTCCTAGTCTCCATCTATGACTGTCCTGATGCTCAAGAACTTCACAACTGGGGGTGGGGGAGTTGAGGGCATGAAAAGGGCCACAAATAACTGACTCCAGGAGGAAAGTTCCAATGCAAGAGAGGTCAAGGAAAGGTTAGCCAAATGATGCCCCCCCCCCCAGTTTCAAGAGAGACCACAAAGATCTGACAAGGCCTTTTCAGAGGACGGCCACAGGACCCTGATGTGCCTAGAAGGGCTCTTGCTTGGAGCACTCTGAGGCATTTCAGGACCCTGTGGGGCTTCAGTCACCATCACACCCATGGAGTCAATGGGGCCAAGTGTACCCACAGCCAGCCCAGGGACAACTCCAGACACAAGGTGGGATCAGAGCCTTTGATCTTTCTACCTTACTATGAAGCCAGAGAGGCAGGGCACATGATCAGGGCTTCCAGGGGTCTGAGACCAAAGGACCCCAGGATTCAGAGCTAGAAGGGGCTAAGCTCCTCATTTTATAGAGGAGAAAGATCTGCCCAAGGTCCTGCAGGATCCAAACATGGGCCTTAAATAACACTGCACCCTTCCCTAAAAAGGTAGAGGCCAGGAAAAACAAACTGTCAAGCAAGAGTTTTCTGGGAGATTGGCTTCCAGACACAAGGGGAGTTGCCAACTCAGGGACGCTCAGCATCCGATGCCATTCTTGGGCTGTGGGTCTGGGCTCCCCCAGGACTGCAGCCTCCTGGGCTATAAACACTCCCAGATGTGTGTTTGGGTTGGGGTGGAGGGGTAGGGGTGGGCAGGGTACTTCAAGGAGATGGAGGATGCTGGCTGACTACCCTCCTAATTAGTAACCAGCTGTAGGCCATCCAGCTCTTTGGGGAAAACACAGCTTGCACCGGCCCCTCCTTGGGGAACAGCCCTCGAGAAGCGTCAGGAGAGCAGCCTGTCCTGAACACACCTCTCAAGGCTGCAAGACCAGAATTGTCCCCACTGGCCTCCTCCCTCTTACAGTAATGTTATGGCATCAAAAACACCCTGGATCCTGGGGGTGGGGAAAACCATGGAGCCCATTCAGTGTGATGGCCCAGATACAGTTTCCTCTTCACTCCCTCAGCAAACACATACTGAGAGTTAGTCACAGGAGGGATATGAAGATGCATGAGTTAGGACCCCCCTCCCCCTCAGAAACTGAGCAGGAAAACCTAACTACGAGGGTGCACCAAGGGTCTGGCCCAAAAGAGCCTCGGCAGGAACTGGACAGGCCGAGAGGGGCCTCTGGCTTATCAGAGACCAAGGCACAGGATCCAGCAATAGAGCTAAGAGAAGCCTTACAATCAAGTCCAATCTCCTTGTTTTACAGAGGAACAAGATGAAGCTCAGAAAGGTCAAGGATCACACAGCTAGAAAGGCAGGGCCAGGACCCTCACCATCGCCCCCCCAACACCCATGAGGAGACAGCTGGGTGGCCTGGAGGCAGGAAGACCCCAGTTCAAATTTGGCCTCAGATACTCTTGGCCAAGCCACTTAACCCCTATGTGCCTTAATCCTTGCCAAGAAAACCCCAAGGACAGGAGGGCCATGCTATGGCCCATGGGGTCATGAAGAGTTGGATGTGACTGAACAACCCCCTCTCTACTGGCTAGACTCCACACCCCCAGTTTGGAGTTCAGAAAAGACGACACTGTGTCCAAAAGGCCAAGTGTGGCCCTGGAGGAGGAGGGAAGAGTCCTCCCTCCCTCTCTGCTTGACCAACACGGGGGAGAACAGAAGGGCAGGGCCCATCTGCCAGCACCACAGCCCCTCTTGGGAGCTCAGGACTGCCTGAGGACAGTGGCAGGCATGATCTCAGCCTCTGCCTGCCCCTGATGGCCTCTGCTCAAGGAGCTGGCTGCATGCAGGTCAGCTCTGGGTGACGACATGCCATGCCCACAGATGCCCACGCCCCTGTCCTGCTCTGGGAGCCTGCCTTTCTGCCCTCTTTGAAGCAGGTCTGAAGCTCTACTCCCCTTTGAACTCTCTAAGGATGCTTTTCATTGCAGAAGGTATAAAAGGGCCACACCTCAGGGTTCAAAGGAAGGCTCCATCCTTAGGACAGAGGTAGCTCCAATTGGGAAGGGGGGAATTTGTCCAAGAACAAAGGAAGCATCAATAAAACACATGGCAAGGAGAAAAAAAGAATCCTCAAAGGGACCCAAGCCAACAGGCCACCCTCACTGGCTCCAGAGTCAGGAGCCCAAACGAGAAACTGCCAGCTTGATACCATGGGCCATGGGGAGCTATTGATGGTGGTGAGCAAGTAGAAAGGTGATTCTGGCAGACTGTGAGGGATCTACTGGTGAAGAGGGGAGGAGGGAGGCAGGGAGCTAATGAGAATTCCCCCAAAGGCAGGAATTAGCTGGGGCAGACCACCTACTAAGAGGCACAATTCTGCAAAGTCTTTGTAGGCAGGGCCCATAGTAGGTGCCTAATCAATGCAGAAGGACTGGCTGATCTGCAGCCTCGAGCCTGCCTCCCCCACAGCAGGCACACAGTCAGGACTGGGGGAAATGAAGGTTTGCTGCTGAGTTGGCAGCCTGGTACATGAAGGATGCTGGGAAGAAGCAGCCTTTGTCACGAGAGGCCCCAGTGCAAATCTCAGCTGTGTTACTTGCCACATGGGTGACTATTTGGCAGGTTTGCCCCTTGAGCTCGTGGGGCTGCAGTGTCCAGCCTTCACTGAGCCCCAGATGCATGCAGAGCACTGGGCTGGGTGCTGGGGAGGGTCCCTGTTGGCATGGAGATGGGAGACCTGGGCAGGTGACCAAGATGGAAAATCCAACATGGAAAAGGATCTGGCTTTGGAGCCCTAATCCCGGGCCCCACTGTGCACTTGCGGACCTTGGCAGGTCACTTTGCTTCTGATACTCAGTTTCCTCAACTGTAAAATGGACCGGCTGGCCCAGATGACCTCAGAGGTCCCTTCTGCCTCTGCATGAGGGTGACGACAGTGACCTGTGAAGTCAGTCAGTCCCTTTCAGGCACTAGGGACAGAGAAATGAAAAGTACAGAGAAAGTCCAAGCCCTGGGCAATGTAGACAACGATGAGAGGGGAGTAAGGCTGTGAAGGAAGTATGGCATCAGACTCCCAAGCAGCCCCAGAAGTCAGGAGGGACCTTGATTTGTGAGGCAATGGGGAGCCACGAAAGACTTTGGAGGAATGCCACAGCACCAGCCTCAAGAGGACAGCAAGGCTGGAGTTGGATTCAATCAAAAGTCTTTAACCAAGAGGGATTCTTTTCAAAAAAGAAACTGATTTCAGTCATCAAAGATGCCCTTCCCTGACGAGTCTGGATTCCAAAGTCCTGCCTGGCTCTTGGTAATCCTTTAATTACCCTCCCCAGACAGCCACATGGCAGAGAAAAGCAGGCTTGGAAATGTGTTCCCTTTACACACCCTTATTAAAGAAGGGGAGACTCATTCTTCTTCCTTCCCACCAAAGCTTTTTAAGACTCCACTTGTTGGGGAAAGCAGGAAGACATTATGCTGACAGAACGTGAAAGGTCCTAAAATGGTGGTCAAGTCTACTTCCCTCCTGGCTTGGCACCCCTCAGGGAAGCCTCCTGTGTTCTTCCCTATTTCCTGCAGACCACGTCATTCTTGTTGGTCTGATCAGTCTAACAGAGCGATGGCACTTTGGTCCTCTCTGGGAACCAAGGCCAACATACATGACCCCACCTCCACACAGACTTCCTCAGGACAGCCTCCGGAGTGCCTCTGGTCTCTCCCCTCTCCCGTCCACCTGGGACTCGGCCGACCAGGGTCTCCTAAGCACCTGAGCCGTCCCTGGCACCCAGCCCTGACACTGTTCACGTCACATCCCTTCTCTGTACTTCAGTATCCTCATCTATAAAACAAAGGCGGTGGGCCACATGACCTCCCAGCTCCCCAGACCACAGAGGCACATTTAGAAATGGGCAGCTGACTGGCTGCTCCAGTGGGCTCTGCACAAGGTCCCCACATCCATGCCAAGTCCGCCTCCCTCTCCTGTCTCCATCAGCAGGTGCATGCTGGGAAATGGAATAACTGAGGCTCAAACCAAACACAGAACAGTCAAGATTTGTAAAAGAGGCAACTGGCCAGGACAGGTAGGGATGGCACTGCTGCGGGGCCCCAGCCCCAAGGGGCCACCAAGGGCTCCTCTGCCCCCTCTATAAACATCAGCAGGGTCACCCAAAGGAAGATTCAACAAGACTATGGGGGAGGGGCCATGACAATAAAATGTTCCTGCTGATAGACTCACCTGTTGCCATGACAACCCTGCCTGGCTCCCTGAGTTCCCAGATAGCTACCAGGAGGACTGACTGACTGCTCTTTGCTGAGGATGGGAAAATTTCTTGGCATTTTTCTTTTTTTGGAGGGAAATCTAGTATCACTCAGAGGAGAGAAAGCTGTGGTTCTCAGCTGTAACTGGGGCCTCCTCAGTCACAGGGAAGGGGATTCTGGGGGAGGCTGCTCTGGGGAGCTGAGCCCCGATGACAGGTGGGCACAGAGATGGCCGAGCTCTGGCCAGCTCAGCATCCCAAGAGACAATCCCAGGGCCTGACTCCCAAGCCTTTTCTTTGCTTTCAAAAACCAGTTCAACTTCACAGGCCCATACTAAGCACCTACTATGTGCCAAGCTCTGTGCTGGGTGATGAGAATAAGAAATCAAAAAATGAACAGGCCCTGTCCTGGGGGGAGGGGACTTATAGCTAACAAGGAAGAGTGTGCCAGAGGATAAACAAACACAAGATACACACTCAGTATATTCTGTGTGTGTGTGTGGGGGGGGGGGGGGGGCGATGGGGGAGATTAGAAAGAACTCACTGGGGCAGCACCAGAGCTGGGCTTAGCACTGGCTGACTGTGCATGTGCCTGATAGGGAAGGGGACACCTGACAGAGGGGGACCGAAGCCCCTGCACTGGTATGTCCACAGTCTTCATTTTTATTTTGTCTGAGCCCCCCACCAATGCCTTCCTGGTGAGATCTTTGGGGCATATGCAGCTGGCACCAGGCCCTTGATAGGGGATATCCTTGGCCACCTAATGAAATATAATTATTTTATAGATTAAGGGTGGGGGGGCCCAGGGGGTGGCTGGGTGGCGCAGTGAATAGAGCACCAGCCCTGGAGTCAGGAGGACCTGAGTTCAAATCCAGCCTCAGACACTTAACACAAAAAAGCTAGCCATGTGACCTTGGGCAAGTCACTTAACCCCAATTGCCCTGATTTCCCCCCCTCCAAAAACAAAAACAAACAAACAAACAAAAAAACCCCAAAAAACAAAACAAAGAAGCTCAGGCTCAGAAGTGAGAGGACCTGCCCAAGGTCACCTGGCTAATAAGCTTTGAGCTGAGCTCAGCATCTGGGTCCCAACGCCCAGAAAGGTACCACAGGCTCTCCTGAGCTTGTAGGAAGGGATCTCTCTCCCTTCCTACACAAACATCAGAGGCTGAACAAAGCTGCCCTTGGGGCCCAAGATCCACACAGGGCTGGGGGTGCAGAGTTTGGATAGGAGCTAAGAGAGATTCAGTGACCGATTGTACTCCCGCTTGGGGTGAGGCCTTGATCAGAGCAGGCAGCCATTGAGAACAGTTAGCAATATCCAGGCATGAGATTACGTCCAGACATTTACATTCCTTTTAAAATATAAAAGGCTAATTGATGGGCAATTATTTGCCCTCCACCGCCATTTCTGGGTAAGAGAGCCAAGGTCTGCTAGACCTTGAGGGCACATGGAGGACACCTTGTCATGACTGGTACTCGGCATATGTAGATGGAAACACAGTCCCACCGGTGCTGGCAAACCCAAGGTTTGCATCAGCAAACATGGCCGGCAGACCCATAAAACATTATAAACAGATGCTGATGGATGTCCAGATATGGGGGTCCTGCCCATGCTTCATCATCTCTGAGCCCACAGTCCTGGGAAGCCACCTGTGTAAGGCATGGCTTTTCCCAGAGCCTGGGAGATGCCTGGACATATCTGAGGTGCCACAGGTGTAAGTGGCCTGGCTTGGCCTTGAACCCTGGTCCCTGCTCTGGAGCCCATGAAGGCACAGAGGGGTGGGTTGGGGGCACTATTGGCACAGTCCACTGGGGCAGTCTGCCAGGCTGGTGGCAGGGCTAAGCTCCAGAATGAACATTGCTTCTGGAGAACAAGCTGGAGTGGGCACTCTAAGAGTGGGAACCAGGTACAAAGGTCAGAGATCCATGCACAGACACAGCCAGAATGCACCAGTCCCAGCCCAGGATGCTGGGCTGCCTTCACCCTTCTCTATGCACCACCAAGCATGAAGGAACCTGGGGAAACCCTCTGGGGCTGCTCCATATGGCACACCAAGGGAGTGGGTGGGTGGACAAAGAGCCCAGCCAGGCGGAGTGCAAAGGCAGAGGAAGAAGGGGGAGCATGCAGATTACATGAAGAGAAGTCAGCAGAGGATGCTGGAGCCGAGAATGTGGACTTAAATCCTGGCTTTGCCACTTCTTACCTGAACGACCTTATGCCAGACACTCCCTGTCTCATCCTCAATTCCACATCTGTCCAAGGAGGGGGACAGGTTTGGATGGCCTCTGAGGTCCCTTCTGTTCCTGAATTTTTGGCCCCTCAGAGACCACCAAGCCCAGCTCCCTCATTTTATGGATGAAGGGCCAAGGTCCAGAGAGGGCCTGCCCAAGGTGGCACTGGTAGGAAGTAGAGGCCCTGGCTCACCAGTTCTGAGGAAGCTCTTTTCTATACTGCCACCCCTTGAATAAAGCCACTGGCATCCCCACGAGCAAGTTATTCACTAGAGTGAGAGGGAGGCCTCCAATGACCATCGACCAGAAAGCAGAGGGGTCACCCCTGCACCTACAGAGGCCAGTGAGATCCCAGGAGTTTGCCCAATAGCTGGGCTTTTTATCACTCCCAATTCTCCCTCATGGCCTGCAGCCTGGCTACACCGCTCACAAACATCAGTCCAAATGGGGGTTGGGACTGGAGGAAACTGTGACCCCAAAGTAATACACATGCCACACTGCTGTTCGTATCCATGGGCCAGGAAGGTGCCAGAGCAGAGCAGGAAGCCAGCCCCAACCACACCAAGCAGAAGCCAACAACCTCCTCTAGGAAGAAGGGGAAGGGGCCCAGGCTAGAGCCCAGTAAGTCCAGCTCTGATCTCTTATGGGCAAAAGGAACACAATGGCCTGTTTAAAAGCCTGACAAGCCCTTTCCAGAGCCTACAATGTGCCAGGGCCTGGTGCTTTGGAAATAGCATCTACCCGGCATTCAAAGGCAGATAATCCTAAGTGTTTGAACAGGAAGAAGGATTGTGGGTCATCTTATCAGGACGTGGGCTTCAGCTATCTCTCTCTGTCTCTCACTCTTTCCATAACAGAAGGCTCCAGAAAGCTCCAGGTCCACACTGCCTCTGCACTGTCCCCCAGATGCCCTCATCTCATATGCAGCTGCAAGTACAAGGCCTTCCTGTGCTGAGGTCAACTGACCTTGGGTCAAGCTCCAGCAGGAAGGGGAGTCTGCTTTTGGAACTTCTGAGCTCCATATTCTGGTAGAAAGAACGGTGACTTGGAGATGGGAAGACTGAGCCAGCTGGGTGACCTTAGAGGGCTAAAATCAAGACAAGAAATCCCTTAAATGTTTGTAAAAGAGAATCCACCCAGAGCTGGAGAATGCTGATGTTCCCCATCTGGCAAAGCTGCTGCAATCCTGTTCTCATGATGGCCGAGTCACCACTATTCGAGTGGAATTCTCTGGGGCTCGCTGCTCACACCAGAGGCCCAGCTTCTCCTGCTTGCTCACCTGGACACTCACTGGGCAACTAAACCTCAGCATCCCCCTCCACCCCCCTGCACCGCAGCTGTCCCTCAAATAGCGCCCCTTCATCCTCCAGGCCAGCTGTTCCACTGAGCTACCATGGGAGAGCAGCCTGCCTGTGTCTTCCCAGAGGCTTCACTGCCAGGCCCCCAACCTGCCCACCTCCCTTCCCCTCCCCATCCACAATCATTCTGTGGCACCCTGAGGTGCCCACAGTGACCCAAGAGAAGCAGGAGGAGAGGGGAGCACCATCTGGTCCAGCTGTCCTTGTGCAGGAATCTCTCCTCAACTTCCTGGACAAGCAGCCATCTGCTTGAAACCTTCGATGACAGGGGAGACACCACTTCACTAGGCAGCCAAGGGCTCATGAGGCTCGGGGATCAGGGGGTGCACTTAGTAGGGTGGCCAGGAAGAGCTAGAGCCTTGGCTACAAAAGTGGCTGCACCTGGGAAGATATTCAGAGTCTTCCAGCTCCATGGTCAGTTGTACTTTTCCCAAGGCTGCTGCACTAGGCTGATTCCTAACAGAACAAGCAAAGGGGAAGGTTGGGCCACTGGGCCTCCCTTCAGGCTGACACCTCCAGTACCCTCCTGTAGTGCTCTTGAACAGGAAGAAGGATTGTGGGTCATCTTATCAGGACATGGGCTTTTGCTATCTCTGTCTCTCACTCTTTCCATTACAGAAGGCTCCAGAAAGCTCCAGGTCCACAGTGCTTTTGCATCTCATATGAGGGCATCTCATATGCCCTCCCCATTCTGTACATAACAAATCCCCGCCCTGCCCTGCACTAGGGTGACCCCATCACCTCCAGGCCCTGGCCTCTGCACCTTCCAAAGTGACCATGGTTAACCGAGTCAAGCTACATCAGGTAATGAGGGAAACACGCGAGACAGTGCTCATGCAGAAGGAGCTGAGGTTTAGAAAGACTATCTTTCTGTCTGAGACACCCCACAGCCCAGTCAGCCACCCCCATTTTACAGATGAGGAAATGGAGAGCAAAAGGACTTTCTCAGGGCCACACAGCTAGTGAGGCCTGGAGAAAGCACTGGAGTTGCGATTTTTCTCCTGCTCCACAGCCCCTGGTTCTCTCCATTTCACCACCTGCTAAATCTGTAACCAGAGGATCAGATACTTGGAGCCAGAGGAAAGTATGAGGCCAGCTAGCCCAACCTCTTCATTTTAAAAACCTGCCCAGACTGGGAGACTCCATGGGCATGGGACTGGGCCAAGCTGAGCCCTTCCCTCCCAGGGAGGAAGGGGCCTTCTGGAGACGAACCCATCAGGGACACATGGGAGGGCCCACACTGAGAGGAAGGGGACAATGGATGACGCTGAGATACTGGGCACAGGCAGGACTCAATTCCCATGCCCTCAATCCCAAAGGACAGGAGACTCAGGTCCTAAAGGAAAGGGACCTCCCACAGGGGTCTCTAGACCTGCTATGGGACAGAGGCAGCATTTCAAAGCGTCAGCCAGGCAGCCACCCTGATCTCAGCTGAACCCCAGTGCCAGCGTGGAGTGCCCAGAATAGCCCCGTCAGCCCTCCTGTTATAGCTCTGCCTGCACCGTCCCAGCACCCCCAAAGGGCAGAGCATCCACAGCACATCACATAGACAGCTGCTCCAGCTGGTCACATAACCCCAGGAGTCAGGCTTCATCTGCTCTGGGGAGAGGGGCCAGCTAGCAGGCAGCTTCCCCTCTGCCACAGATTGGAGACAAGTAAGAAGAGGCCTCTGAAATCACCAGGCACACAGTAGGCGCTTAATTAATGCTGGCGGACTGACCAAGCTAGTGCGTCCCCCTCATTTTGCAGAGGGAGAAGCTAGGGCTCTGAGAAGGAAGAACCTTGGTTACAGCACACACTGCACTGGCATGTCTAAGTGTCCCAGAGGAGGGGCCCTTCAGAGCCCTTGAGGACAAAGAGGAGGGAGAAAAGGAGCTCGGACTTGACCATTAGGTGACCTCTGAGAGGGCGCCCACGCTGATGCCCAAGACGCTGAGAGGGGCCAAGCAGGGACTTTGGCCAGAAGACTGGCAGCTATGGAGGGGAGGTTATAACGATGGAGAGACCAGGGGAGAATCATCCGGAATTATGTATATGTAGGCACCTGGGCTAGAGATGCACGCAGAGGTAGGAAGGAAGGGAAAAGATCCCCGAGGGGACAGGAGGGGATGGGATCTGAGCCCAGACAGAGGGAGGCAGTGGGAAGCACAGAATGGAGCGGCCTCAATCTCCTCAGACAAGGAGGAGACTGACTTGTCAGCCATCACCACGGGGTTGGGGTTTAGGAGGAGGACAAAGGGAGGCAAAAAGAGAAGGACAAAGGCAGCTAATTTCTTCTCCTACAGCATTAGCTGCCCTGGCATAGGAGGGGAAACCATTCCATAGCCAAATGGCCAAACAAGCTGGGGTGCATGGAAATACTGAAATGTTCCTGTGCTTTAAGAACAAAGAGCACCATAGGATGGAAACACAGGAAGATCTGTACAAACTGATGCAAAAGGAGGGAAGCAAAGCCAGGAAAACAATAAACACAAGGACTACAAGGCAAATGAAAGAGCGTCGGGAGTACAAGCTTGGCTTGGAGGGGAACCGAGTGCTGGGCCTCCTGCCAGCTCTGCAGAGGCCTCAGGCGCCTGAGTGTGCATCCCCCCATACACTTTCTTATTAAAGGGAAGGGTCAGGTTGAGAAAAGAAAGTGATGCTAAAGCCCTAAGACCACCGTAAATAAATGGGCTGTCACTGGCTTCTCTGCATATTGTCCCACTGCCCTGCCCTCAACTTCCAAGAGAAGGCAAGGCCCCAAGCCAGCGCTTAGAACCTGCCAGGCATGCAGCAGGCATTGAATAAATGCTCATCACCACAATCTTCTGGAGGCCAAAACCCCACAATGCTTGAATTCTGCCTCCGAGTCTGGCGAGGGGAAATTACTACACCTTGCTGAATCTCAGTTTCCTTGTCTATAAAATGAGGATATAGTTACTTTCACTGCTGTCTTCACTGAGCTACATTGAGGAAGTGACTTTGAAGGGCTCAAAGCTCTGCAGAAAAGGAACTATGGGCAAATCAGGGCCAATGAGGGTCCACGGAACTGTGCCCACTGTCCCAGCCAACCCTGTCCCCATGCCCACCGAACACTGTGCCCACCACATGCTTGGCCCCAAAGAAGTGCTAGGACAGAGGTGGGCCACTGGTGGCCTCAAAGCCACATGTGGCCCTGGAGGTTCTCAGCCCAGAGCTAGAAGGGCCCTCCCCAGCTCCTTTGCAGAGGTCAGTTGTTTTTTTTTATGTGTTAATTGTTTTCTTCAAAATTTTTCTTACATAAAAAGTCCTTTGCAATAAGGAATTGTTCTCTGGGATCAGACAGTAAGGGGAGGAGTACAGGGGTGAAAACAAAAGTGATCAATGAAAAAATGACTAAAAAAGAATAGGGCTGTACAATTTGGAGCTGGGGGCCTGCAGTGGCTACTTTGTGAAGAAAATCCATGGTGGGGGGCCATGGCTGAGGCCCTACGGGTGGGAAGTGGCATCTGGGATTACAGCCTGGGCCCTTCGGTGCTACTTTCTGGGTCCCATGTGGCCTCCCCGAAAACAAGGCTCTGGGAATAAAGGCTGAACTTGAAAATATTTGGGAGGATAAACATCTGAGCTCTGAGCATTCTGTCCAACACTATGACCTTTCCATAAAGCAGGATGGATCTGCTCTGGAGGTCTCTGGCTCAGGGACTCTTTCCAGGAGGCTCACATTCATCTCCTGACCCAGTCCAGGTACTGGTCAGGTTTGCGGTGGAGGGTGGGAATGGGGAGTCTATGCACTCCTGACTACCGTTGTAAGGCATGCTGGCTGCAAAGGGCAAGGAGCCAGGGTCCATGGGAGGCTGCACAGACCTGGCTAGAAGCAGGAGATTTAAGGGCCAGCCAAGGAGGAAATCCTCGAAACCCACAGCCTCAGTAAGAGCAAGCAGTAGCCTTCAGGCTGGCAGGAGGGCAAGGCCAAATGCCTGGCTCCAAGGCAGGAGGAACCTGGGTTCAAGTTCTGCTGGGTAATGTACAAGCAGGGTCACTTGACTTGTGAGCTATAAAACAGGGGTGTTAATGCTGCTTAGGCTGAGATAATAGGGTTGGTGTAGAGAAAGTACAGTGTGTTGAAATCCAGCTCTCATCATGATAGCAACCCTGTGTGAAGGGGACAGTAGAGACCCCAGGGGGCTCATCTTTCTACTCCCTCTTCCCCAGGGCAAGCCTGGGGCCTCTAGGAACACAGGACTGGAGCAGGGATCAGCTTTCAGAGCTTAAAAAGATCATGGCGGGGGAGGGGTGAAAGATGAGCTGAAGGAGGGTGAAGCCCCAAGGCAGACCACCAACCTGAGAGTGGGGATCACAAGGGAAGAGATGGCAGGGGGCGTGTGGTTTGGCATCAAAGGAGACACCAGAGTTTATGGGGAAAATGCTGGCAAGCCCCTGACAGAAAGGGGATTGAGGCAGTACGGGCACTGGTGAGAACAGGCAAGCGGCTGCATCTCCACTCTCCCATCTTCCTCATGTGATTTGGTCTCTCTGGCCCTCAGTTTACCCAGCTGTGCACCGAGTGACCTGGACTGGATGGCTGTCCTCTCTAGCTCTGACTACCTAAGCCTTTTGTTCGGTGGCCCAGCCATGCCCAGACCACAGCCTGCCAGCCCCTTCTATCTTCCCCTGTCTCTCCAAGCCTGCCCAATTTCACACTCCCCGTTCCCATGATCCTCTCTCCTTCTCTCCCTATGCTGGCCCCTCTGGCCTGCAATCTTTCCTAACAACAGCTTTTCCAACGAGTCCAGTCTTCTTGTCACACGGCCGAAGGATTTAATCATCAGCTTCAGTTATTTGAGCTTCTTGTGAAGAGCCTGTGCTCGTCTCTGTTAAGTACTGACTGAGCTGATTTCGCCATCTCAGGGACTCTCTGAAGGCTTCTCTGGCATCACAGCTGTAGATGATTACTGGGAAAACCCTGGCTCTGGCCACATGGACCTTTGGGGCAAGGCCTCACCTCTGCCTTTCAGTCTGCTGTCCAGATCTGCCAGAGCTCTCCTTCCAAGGGACAAGTGTCTTCTCATAATATGGCTGTGGTCGCTGTCCACAGTGACCTCCAAGCCCCAGAATACACAATCTGATGCCGCCTCCATTTCTTCTCCCTGCATCTGCCAGGTAGTACCGGGCCCAGCTGCCCTGATCTGGGCTTTCGTGATGCTAAGTTTCAGGCCAGCTTCTACTCTCCTCTCCTGCCCTCACCAAGAGCCTTCTCGAACCTCCTTCACTTTGTGCCATCAGAGTGGCATCCTCTATGTTATCTGAGACTGTCGCTATTTCTCCCAGCAACCTTAGTTCTGGCCCTGGGTTCCTCCAGCCTGGAAATCTGCATATGAGCCTAGGAGTGCCCAAATGACTCCAAGCAGGCTCGCAGAAGTCTGAGCCTAGAATGGAGGGCCATTCAACCCAGACTTGAGTCCCTACCCAAGCACAGTGCCAGGCCACCAGTTGGTACTTAATAAACTGCAGTGGGTAAAAGTGGTTCCAAGACTAAGGATGCCCACACTGGCTGGCCAGTCACACCCAGAGGTGGTCTGAGCCCTGCACAGCCTCAAGGGAGCCCCTCCTTGCTGGGGCTGGACATTTTAGCCTGTTAAGAGCCACATCCCTCAAGGAAGCTTCCGACAGACTGGGCCCTTTCTTCCAGTGGCTGGTAAGTCATAGCCATGTCTTCCCCATTTTTATCTTTTATGTTTAAAACCAACCAACTGACCTCCCCCATTGCCTGTCTGGGCCCAGCCATCATCCTACCTACTGAGGTCCTCAGAATCTTGCACAATCACTACTCATCTTGCCTGCTTTGAGCCAGCCATAAACTTCCTAAAAACTGCCCTCCCTTGACAGCTTCCAACGAGCCCAGAAGAGGGGGGAGGGTGCCCAGCCCCTGACCCCAGGGCTACAGATGTGCATCTGGCTGGGGGGGAGGGGCAGGACATGTGAGACTTCTGAATCAGAGGGTCAAACCCCAGAACTGCTATTTCCTGCTAGTGTGGCCTTGGGCAATTGACTTAACTCTGGGCCTCAGTCTCCTCATCTGTAAAATACAGGGGGGACACTCAGTAACCTTTAAAATCTATTCCATCTTTAAGTCAATGATCCCATAGAGACCCAGAACCACACAGCCTTTAAGACCACCCTCCAGGTTCAGAGGTCAGTTAGTATGATATTAACAAAGATCACTGGGTGTGTGTGTGTGTGTGTGTGTGTGTGTGTGTGTGTGTGTGTGTGTGTGTGTGTGTGTGTGTGTGTGTGTAAGAGTCATCAGCGAATAAGCCTAAGAGTACTAGCTTTCAATCTTTGTTCCTTATCTTGTCCCCAAGAATCTCGAGGGAGATTTTGTAAAGGGCCTTATAGAAATCAAGACACACCATGGCCAATGATCAATACAGATGCTCAGTCCAAACAAAAACAAAGCAGGCTAAGTTTGGTGGAGCCTGCTTTGCTGAACCCATGCCAGGTCCTAGTGATCACCACCTTCTAAGTGGGGACAAATCATCTTCCAGATATTTTGCTGGGAGAGAGTTCTTAACATCATTAGTTTCATCTTTATTCTCCTCCAATTTGGGGGTGACACCTCAGAAAATAAATACTAACAGTGACTCTTCAGACCCATCTCTCAGCTCTTCCTGTGCCCTCACAGGCAGCCATTCATCAGGGCCTGGGTCTGAAATTATTTAAAGAAGCGAAGTCCTTGCTTGTCAGCTCCTGGAAAGATCTTTCTATCTTCCCCATTTTCCAGCCTGATTCTTCTTGGCAGATGAGCTAAGCAAAGGAGGAGCTGCCTTGCTCAGTTTGCTTGGTGTCACCTGTAGCATTCCGCTCCCTGCCCCCAAGCCCTGGGCCGTGCTTCACCCCACCCCTGGCACCCTCTTCCTGACAACATCCTTGCAGGTTCTCACCATCCCTTGTATTTCTCCATGGCTAGAAGCCCCTCCCTAAACAGTCACCCAGTTTCTCTGGGTACTTCCCCCTTTCTTCCCACCATTTGTGATCATGGTGTCTGAATTTTATTTTTTTAGAGCCTCCCAGACCTCAAGGTGTGTTCTTTCAAAGTCTCTGGCAATGGGATCCCACCTTTCTTTTCTTTCTGAAATCTGCTTTCCTAAAACCAAGGGTGCTTGTCAGACTGCCCCAAATGCCATTCTCTGGCTATGATGGACGTCATTTCTAGTCATTTAACCAATTCCTTTTCCTTGGCTCAGCTGCTTCCTCAAACTCTCTAAGAGATGAAAGATGACAGAAAGTGCACCACCATGAACAAGCTCCCTGTCCAATCAGATGCAGTCTAAAGATAGAATAAATTCAGCAAAGTGTTTAAGAAATGGAGGTCTGGACAGTTAGCAGAAAGTAGAGAGGACTGGGGGACTGGCTGGACAGCCAAAGCCAGAGGGTGGTGATGTCAATACTGAGAACAGGAAGGGCCAGAGGCCCAGGAGAAACCCCTCACCCAAGGTCATACAGACAGTAAGTGGCAGGGCCAGTTATTCTGGGCAACACTCTTTCCACTGTACCATGGGATTCCCTGCATTCATGTGTCAATGACATGGATGAAGGTATACATAGCACATTTGTTTGCAAAAAGCTTGAAGGGATAGCCAATACTCCGGATGACAAATGGCACCCCAAAAGATCTGAACAGGAAAAACAATGGGAGAAGTCTATTAAGATGAAATAAGATGAAATGTAAACTCACACATTTGAGTGACAAAAGTCAGGAGCAGGAACCCTGGATATGGGAAGCATGGCTAGACAGCTGTGTGTGGGCCATGAAAACCAGGGGGTCTGAGTGGCCCACAAGCTCAAGTTGAGTCTGAATCCAATCTTTGCATTAAGTTCAGTGCCGAGAAGAAAGGCCACAGCCCCTACCTCACTATACTCATCCCCAGGCAAATGACAGCTGGAACCCTACACATCCTGCACCTTTTAGGGAAGGCACTGATGAAGGGATGCATGCCCAAGAGGATGACCAACTGTGCAACCATTAACAGCTTGCCTCCCATGCTGATGGGCTGGGATAGCTCACCTTGAGGACCCAATGAAAGACAGGAAAAGCTGCCTTCCCGCTGGACATGCTGAGACTGCCTATTTTCAGAAGGTTGACAGTGAGAAGATATGGCATCTTCCCGAGTCTAGAAAAGAGGGGTAGTCTCTGGGGGCTGCTGTGTGGCAGAGGGAAGACAACTGACCTCATCCAACCTTAGAGGGTGGAAGCAGAGGGGGGACGGGGCTCCAAGTAAGGCCAAAGGGCTGTGGTGCCCAAAGGGGACCGAGCTGCCCCATTAGGAAGGAGCCAGACTATATGCCCACAGATGACCCATGGGGCAGATGGATTTGGGCCTCAGTTTTCTTGTCTATAAAACGGAAATACTGGATTAAATTCATGTAAAAGTCCTGAGAATCAGTAAGGCTCCTTCCTTTCAGCAGAGCACAACTACCAGACATTTGGAGCAGGGATTCTTAAGCCCGGGTCCCCAGCAGTCCTTAAACTTGGAGGGGAAAAAAGCCTACCTTTATTTTCACTAACCTTGGGCTTCCTTTGGAATCCTATGTATTTTACTGTATGCATTTAAAAAGATGATTCTGAGTGGGGGCCACTAGGCTTCCTCAGACCAGCAGAGTGTTCCAAGACAAGCAGTGATAAATGTCTGGCCTGAAAAATGGCAATTGGCTATGACCGCTATGGAGGCAGCAGAAAGGACAGAAGAAAGGCTGGGACTGCAGTCCTACCTTCAATGCTTTCTGGCCTCAAGAAGCCCTTTAAAGCCCTTTGGGTTTCTGTTTTCCTCCTGTAATGTGGTGATAACATTTGCATTGCCTATTCCACAAGGCTCGACGACCATTATTTCATAAACCATAAAGCATTCTACTGATAAGTTCTGTGCCAAATCCGTTATCTTTATTAGGAATGTGTCATCCATAGACTCCATCTGGCCAGTCAGCTTACACTGTGCTCTCATACCTGTTCTATTTTTCTCTTGTCCTTCCTTAGCTAAGGGCTGTCCACCATGTTTCCATTCTCAAAGGTAAACAGATTCCCACTTGGGCTCATTTCCCTCCTTGGTAGACAATCTGAGCTCCTGTTATGCAAATGGCTTTTCAGACAGACATGCCCTTCCAGGGCCATACTCTAACCATTATCCCTTTCCTACCATATGCCAATCACACCTGGGAGATGGGACTTTAATTCCAATACTCCACTGACCTTATCCCTCCAATACTGGGTTCACATTGTATAGTGTCTCCATGCTGGGCATCGGCAGACAGACACCGGAGATCATCAGCAGAATTCCCCTCCCCCTTCCCCGTTCTTTCCATTTCTGGGCACCTTCTCCGCTGACCTTGCTGTGTCACGGCTGCTGTCCTATAAAGAGTCTCCTTCTGCCATTCTATCTGGCCATTTTCCTCCCTCTACTCAGATTTCTTGATCAGGCTGGCAAATCTCCTGCTAAGCACATTCTTTCCAGTCCTCACGAGATACGCTCCATCCCTTGGCAGGATCCAAATGTTCTCATACTGCAAGTCATGATCCTGAAACTGAACCCTACTTTCCACACCCCTCGGGCAGCTGGCTGCTCACTCCCCATTATGCTGCCCCCCTTCCTCAAAGAAATGAGGGACTGTTTAGTACAATGTGCTCATGACTCTGAGTTGGGGGTCTTGACTTCAAATCCTGCTGTGACTCTGGCAAGACGCTTCACCTCATTCACAGAATGGTGGCAGTAGTGGCAGGGGATGTTGGAGCAAATGACCTCAAGCTCCCTTCAAGCTGAGTTCATGACCCACAACTAGGAGAAGGTTTTACTACCATTGTCGGTGCCCCCAACTCTGCTTCCTGTCCACGAGTGGCGAGTTGGAGAGTCCCTAGAGCTGCACCCAGGTTCCCTCTTTCTCCATCCAAGTGAAGACAAGAAAGCCGCCTGCCAGCTGAGATTGGGTCCATCTCCGAAGCAGGGGCAGAAGTGTCTCATCGCCATCACCCCCTCTCCCGTCTCTCCCAACCAACTCTTTCTCCTTGCCTGTCTTCAGGCCATCTTCCTTGATAATAAGAAAAATAAACAGAAGTCAAGTAATTCTGGTTTTATTGTCACCTGTAAACAACCATCACAACAGAGGTCGTAAATCAGCTGTGGTCCTGGCTGTTCCGAGGTCTCAGCTTCAAAAAGGAAAGGCACCATAAGGGCCATATCCTCCTCACTGTATAGATAAGAACTGAGCCCAGGGAAGGAAAGGCAGCTCTGCCCAAGTCACATGAAAGGCAGGAAGGGCCTGAGTCAGGCAGGATCAGGTTGTTTATTTGGGAAATAGCTTTTCAGTCTTATGCCATTCCAGTCACCATGCAAGAGGCTGAATCTGAATGCCTTCAGTCTACGGTGCCACCCAGGCGGGCAAAGCCTGAGCTCATTTTCAACCTTGTTCTTCCTGATGGGACCCAGAACGGGGAGGATCATTCTTAGGACTTGCTCTGGAAAAGCAAAGAAGAGCAAGGCCACACCCAGAGTTGCAGCCAGGGTCCATCTGCCATCCCCTAGAGTTCCCTGTCTGGCCAGCCTGCCCAGCCACTGGCCTACCCTGAGACCAGAGGACAGCACCTGGAGGAGGAAGGGTTACAGCCGGACAGTACAGTCAGGGGAGCACAAAACCGTATAAAATGGTTCCCTGGTCTGGGTTTAGCCAAGACTGCCTTTCCTTTCAGTAACAGCTAATTAGGGCCAGTGACTTGGAGGGAACAGCCAAATCACAAGTGTTGCAGTCACTGAATACACCAATATAGAAAAAACAAAACAGGAAGATGAACCAGAAGCCAGAGAGCCCAAGAGGACAGACACAGAGCCAACTGGAGTTAACTAGAAATGCTTTGGAGCTTATGGCTTTGGTGGCCTGTTTTTGTTTTTTTTTTAAACCAATTTTTAAAAGCAAGACAAAAGACTCTCCCCAGACTGATCACTGTCCAGGACAGCTGGGAAGCCACGTGGTCAGGGTGGGGAAGGAACACAGGCTGGATCTGGATTCTGATCCACTTTTGCACCAGACTTTGTGACTGGGTAAGCCTCAGCTTCCTCACTTACAAAATAAGAGGGTGGAACTAAGGAGCCCTCCCGATCTGACCCTGTGATCCTGAGTCTTGGCTGGTTACTCATCACCTCCAAGGTCCCAGCTTTTCTCCCCCCACCCCAGCCCCAATTCCCACCTTGGTTCCATGAGTTGGTGAGACCTGATCTCCAAGGGGGTCTCCCTCTCAGCCCTCACTATGTGCCTCCAAGGCACTTTCCCAGGCTGAGATCCTGTGACTTGACAGAGGAACCTCCCTTTCCCACAAACAGGGAATTTTCTTTGAAGGAAATTCTTCAGGCCGGGAGCGCCCCCTTTGTGGAAGGCCACAGATTCGGAGCCGGAAAGAATGCTCAGAGCCCCTGTAGGTGACTCTGGCAAGCTCTTCTTGATCCCCAGGCCAGACAGCAGCCCTCACCATGAGCCTACTACCTAAAGGGCACCATGGATTCCAGCAGGCTTGGGGGGCAGGGGCTCCCCCAAGGGTTCTCCTTCTGATTCTCCCACAAGACTTAAGACTCTGGGATGAGCCTAGCATTGTAATTAGCTGAGAAAGAGTTCCAGGAAGTAGTTTCATTAATATGTCTGAAACTCGTTTAGCTTCCTTTGTTCAAATCCTCCTGCCGCCTAGAAGTCTGGCCTTCTATTCGGGCCTGCTCTGCCCCTGGGCACCCTGGGAGGCCCCTCCAGAGATGCCAAAGCCCGAGCAGCTTTCTGCGATGGCAGGGAGCCTGTTAGGGCTGACCTTCTGGAGAATCAGCCTTAGCTAGCTCAGAAAGGCCTTCAGGGGTAGCTTGGACAAGGAATGTGCCTTGGAGAGAGATCAAGGTGGCTTAAGAACTAAGATCTATGGGTTGGTATTTCGTTTACTTATTTGCAAGGTAAATCTGGGTTGTCCAATAGGAGGGGCAGATCGGGAATGATGGCTTATCTGGGGACAAGGGAGGTAGGAGGGGGATGGAGAGGCCAGGCTCCAAGCTGGTGCTGCTTCCATCTCCTGATGGAAACCCAGCCAGTCTCTAAGCATATTTCCATTTCTAATTAATCAATAAGCATTTATTAAGCACCACTCTGTGCCAGGCACTGTGTTGGGGCTGGGAGACCAAAAAGATAAAAGGCTGAGCCCTGCCCTCAAGGAGCTCACAGGATAATGGGGAGGGGGGAGAACAAGGGGCAGACTGTGTGCAAACAAGGAGAAAATCATTAACAGAGGGAAGAGGCTGGGAAGACTTCCTCTAGGAGCGGGGATTTTAGTTGGGACTTAAAGGAAACCAGGAGGCAGTGTGTTGGGGGGCCGGGGGCGGGGGAGAGAGGTGGGGAGGACAGAGAGAAGGCCCAGAAGCCAGACATGGAGGGAATTGTGTGAAGCCCAGGGAAGCCAGTGGTGCGTGTGGCACCTGGAACATGTGATGGAGACTGGGTCCTGGGGGGCTTTGAAGGCCACCCAGATCAGCCCAGAGAAAGACTCCTCTCTTAGATTCAGAGCTAGAAGGGGCTTGGAAGCCACTGAACCAGCCCCCTCCCCACAGATGAGTGAACTGAGGCACACAAAGGCCAGGTGACCAGACCTGGGTCATGCCGCTAGCACATGGCTCAGGTATCATTCAAATCCAGGTTTTCCATCTAGCATGAAGTCGGGCAGGGAAATACAAACCCTAAAGATTTTTAGAGAACTGAAGAGAATTTGGTTTGGCTGAAGTGGATGCTGTCAGCATAGTGGCAGAAAAGTAGGGTGAATGAGCAGCATAGGGAGCCTTTGAAGGCCTAGCTGAGTAATTTGGCCTTTGTCAATAAGGGTAACAGGGAGCCCTGGAAGGTTCTTGAGCAGAGGAACCAGATTCATGGGGCCATGTGTAGGATGGACTGGAGGGGCACAGACAGGAAGGGGAGAGACCACGAGGTCAGGAGAGAGGGAGGAGGAGGAGGAGGGACTAAGCTATGGCCAAGAAGGCCCAGAGGCGAGTATCATCATTGCAGTACTGCCTCCCCCCTCCCCCATGTCTGCTCATAAGCTTCATCATCTCCAAAGGCCTTTCCTGTTCATGACTGCGCCAAGCATGGGGGCTCACTCTGCCTGATGAACACGCCTGGTTGTCTGGGGAGGGCCACTTGCTTCATGCAAAACAGGAAGAGGGCCTGCCTTCCTTTCCCTTCCTGGCTGGCTCCCCCCCCCCATTCTCAAACGCTGCATCAGGGTGACTCCCATAATAGGACACGACTTTGGCGATGCTCAGGCAGGGACAGCATCCCAGCTCTTGGGCCTGGCCTCCCAGCAAACTGACCCTTGTCCTCAAACACCCTCCAGTTTCCCTAGCCGGTATCCAAGGCAGAAGGCTCGTGGGAGGGTGGCTCCAGAGCAGGGAGGCAAAGACTGCGTTTCTGTGCTTAGGGAGAAGCAGGCCCAGAGCTTTGCTTCTCTCTGTGCATGTACTTAAGGGTGAATGAGGCCATGTCTTTCCTGGCCAAGCTCACAGTCCCTCAGGGGGTGGGGCTCCCAGGGGCCTGAGCCCCCAAGGCCCCAGCAGATCATGGCCCCCAGTCAGACCTGAGCATGGGCACAGAACAAGATCTGATCCTTATTTCGCACTCCAGTCCACAAAGTCCTGTGCTCCACCTGTGTGGACACCAGACAGATGGCATTTTCCCCATTTCGCAGAGGTGGAAGGTGAGGTTTAGCAGTAAAGGTGCAGAGCCAACATTCCACCATGATTACAGACATAAGACTGATAGGAAGGAAGACAAGATATCAGGGGGAAGGGGCAGGGCACCAGAGTCAAGGATACCTGGTTCAAATTCTGCCTGCTTCACCCAGCATGGACCTAGCACTCTGGCTGGCTTCCCAAGACCCTGAAGTACACTGGAGGGGCAGATCTGCCCAGATAAGCTGGGTGTCTGTCCACTATTGAACCTGGAATGCCAAGCCTTTTGCCTTGCAAGTAAGAGGGATCCTGGGCAAAGGAGGGAGAGAATCAAAGCTGTGTTTGAGGTAGATTAGGGGCTTTTCAAGGGTCACTCCCTCCATGGATCCGTTCATGGGTCTGACCATGCTCCTAACAGCTGCCTCTTTCTGATGTAGACACTGGATCACTGGAACCTCACAAAAGCTGCATGTGGGGGGTGGTACCATGCCCCCATTTTACAGATGAGGAAACTGAGGCTCAGACATGAAGGGTGGGCCTGGGGTCTCTCCGGGTTCCAGAGTCCTGAGCCTCTGCAAGAGGAGAGCCCCATCTGGAGGCTGGCAGTACCTTCCCACTACACACCATGGGGGGCACTCAAAGGCCACCCCCAGTGACCACAGGGAAAAAGCTGCGGGCCCCAAAGCCAGGAGGGGCATGGGCCAATCCCAGGCTGAAGCTCACACCTGCCCTCTTCTCATATCTGGTCTGAGCAAGCCACACTGCAGCTCAAGAACCTACGGTGCCTCCCTATCACTGCTGGGTGGGGAGGGGACATGGGGACTCCCAGGTGGGGAAACTCCCTCTACTAACACTGGAGATTGCTCTGAGTCAAACAACCAGAAGGCATCAGAAGGCCATATCCACATGGCCTTTAGGGCGAGATGCAAAGCCTCCTCCACAGTATTTAAAGCCCTCCCCAGCCCACTGCTCTGGGCCTGCTTCCCCCAATGACACTTGGTGCCCTCTCTGGCTTTTTTCTCCCCATCCTCAATCCCTACCCTTGGGATGCCCCTGAGGGAGGCCTTTTCTGACAGCTGCTGCTCCCCTAGGGGGCAGCTCCTGGTGGGGGAGCCCTATGGTTATTAGATCTGGCCTTAGTTCAGTTCCCGCCTGGGGCTCAAGTCTGGCTTTGTCTCTCTGGGTCTCAGTTTCTTCATTTGTAAAATGATGGCCCCAGAGGTGGATCCCACCCAGAGGCAGTCACAGCCCTTCCCAGCCAACCTCTCCCACCCCCACTCTCCACTGTGCTCTGACAATAGCCTGCTACCATTTGTAGAGGGTCTGCAGAGGCCTCTCTGGGGGACATTTGGGGCCCCACTGCTGGTGAAGCCCAGGCTGGCTGGGGCCACTGCCAAGGAAAGGGAGAAGTGACTTCCTGCTTTCACCAACAGAAAGCTCCCCCACTCAGAGCATGAGTCATGTGGCTGCAGCCATGTCCAGGCCTGCTTCTCCCCCCTCAAACCCTAGCAGCTCATTCAGATGAGGTCATGGGTGAGCTGACAATGTTCTCTCCACAGCTCTCCAGAAGCAGGAAGTAGCAGTCCTGGTAGCTGAGGGGGCCCAGGGCAGGCTCAGGAACCAGTCCCAGCCATGCTCCCCCTGGCCACCCTCTAGATGTCCTCCCCTTATCAGGCTCCTCCCCAAGGTGTTGGCTAAAAAGGGAGGGCAAGAACACCCTGGCTTGGGCCCTGGACATGGCTGGCTCCCCTGGCCTGTTTCCTTCAAATACAGCCCAGGGAATGCAGCTTCCTAAGGATGGGCAGGAAGTGACCCACACAGCAGAGGGCATCTGAGAAATCCCCAAAGTCTACGGATTCTTTGGCAGACACAAAACACCCTCAAGAGCGACATGTGAATGACTGAGATCTGGTTCAGGCCAAACCCGACAGACCACACAGCCCAGGCCCAGGATCCCAAGGGCTTCCCCATCTCCTCCCCAGGGCTGGTCTTTGCTTCTGCTTTGGTGCTTCCTCTAACTAGAGGAAAGGGCGGGGTCTGTTTGGGTTTTTAGATGTCATCTCATTCCCTTGGGAGCTCCCAGAATCCCCTCCCTCCCCCCACCCTCAACTTTCTCTAAGTCTGGCTAGGGCTGAATAATTCATTGTCTTTAGCTGCCCTGGGGATGGCCTTTCCAGAGTTCAGGGGATCATTCACAGCGAGGAAGGCAACTAAAAGTCATCTAGGCCAATTCCCTCAATTTACAGATAAGGAAATGGAGACCAACAGGGGCTATCACCAGTCTTATATGTACAAAGCCACACAAAGGAGCCATATCACAACAGGTTTCTATTATGTACAAATGGATTCCCAGCAAGTGTGTGTGTACACTTGCATGATTTGAATCTGCCCACACATGTTTCCCTAAATCTGTTTCCTTTGACTAAAATGACAATACTCATGGGTTCAGTAGTTCCACAGGCAAGCAACAAGCATTTCAACCCCACCTACTGTGTGCTGGCAAACCCTCTTCCACACAGTGGGGGCACAAAGACCAAAACCTAAAGCTGACCTCGAGGTGTTTATAACCGGGCCCAGGGGTGGCAGGTGTAGACACTGGAACCTGTGACACATGCAGACAGATTGGGTGGGGGGCGAGCAGGCAGGAGAAGCTCTGGGAATGGGCAAAGTCTCCCAGTGGAAGGGGGGGCATGAGCCGAGCCATGGAGGAGCCCAGGGATCCTAAGGGGCAGACGAGAGCCTTCTAGGAGGAGGTGGTAAGGAAAGACCACAGCTTGGCCAGACCACAGGGGGCAGCTAGGCCCAGAGCCCAGAAGACCTGGTGTTAAGTACAGCCTCAGACACTTACTAGCTGTATGGTCATGGCCAAGTCATTTTCCCTCTTCCTCCCTCAGCTCCCTCTTCTGCAGAATGGAGATGATAAGAGCTCTATGTCCCAGGAGATATATTTGCAAACCTTCACCTGGTGTATATGTAAATGCTGGTTGTCTTATACCATGAAAGGACATGAGAGAAACCCAAGGCTGTCGCTGGCAAGAGGAGGCACAGAAAACTGTAAAGAACACCAGATTTGGAATCACAGCAGCAGCCTCCATTAGCTGCCCAGGATGACAAGAAGAGGAAGAGCAAGAGATGGTGTTGAAGGCAAAGAGGGGTTCTGGCTGGGGCTCAGCTAGAGGAACAGGAGTTACCCCTGGCTATGAGGATTCCCTAGGCACCCCCCCTCCAGCTGGGAGGGAATCTGCAGGAGATGCTACTCAAATCTGTCAGAAAAGCTTTGCTCTTTCATTTGCTTTGAACTGGTTGCTCTCTGGGTGGTCTGCTTGCTTTAAAACCACTGGTGGGGGCTCATGGGCTGTGGGTTTAGATTAGACATTGACCCAAAGCGTGCCTTGAACCAGGTATGGATCTCAGGGGGCCAGGTCACATCTGGGGCACCACCTCAGGCAGTGTGCTCCAGTGGGGTGGTGATCTGTCAGAAGACCTGAGTCCATTCCTGTCCCTTACTCCCTGGGTGACCTTAAATCTTTCCAGGCTCCAGTTTTCTCATCTATAAAATGAGGCTGGGTGCTGGACCTCTGACTCCAAGGGTCCCCTCAGTTTCCATCCTATGATCTAAAAGTCAGAAAGAGCCACCTGAAGAGAAGTGAAGATGGCCCTTTCAGAGGAGGATGGAAAAGCAGGAGCAGTTCCATAAAGAGTCTAAAATGAAGGCTAACCATCCCTACCCTCCCAATTTGGCTTTGGCCTTCCTCTACCTGGGGATTAATATGGGTGGGTCTCCTAGCTGGGAATTCTAAACAGAACCAAAGCAGGCCCTGAGGCCCAAGAAGCTGGAAAGGGCCCAGTTTCCCACAGGACCACACAATCAACTGCTCCTTGTTCCCACTTAACAGCATCAAGTCCAGAGCTGGACTTGGAGCCAAGAAGATGGACATTCCAAGCCCCTCTCTGACCAAACAGTCAGCGCTCCATAAATGCTGTTGGCTGAGCAACCAGCTCAGTCACTTAGCCTCTCTGAAGCTCCATCCCTTATCCCCAACACGGGGTGGGGGGGAGGGAGGGCGCCAGTATTAGATATGGGGACCCCTCACAGGGTTGGCATAAGACTCAATAAAGATGTCTGCACAGGTCTCTGCCAGCCATAAAAGAAGCTAGAAAGGATGCTGCTTGTCATTATGGTGGGCTCCCAGCTACAGGAAGGAGCTCCCAGAATCACCTCCACTCTCATAACTTACAGACAAACTGACTAGTTCTGAGCTCCTGAACCTTCCTTAAGGCCCAACTCCAAGTAGGCCTGACCCACCTCCAAGCAGCTGCACAATGGGCTGGGGGGGGTGGGGAGCCTCTGGCTGCAGGCCTACAAGTTCTTCTAGGAGAATGGGAGGGCCTGAACAGAGAGAGGGAAGCCCCAGGATCTCCAGCCCCTGGTGGGCTGGGGTCTGTGCAGGGCCAAGCCATGGTGGGATTCTCAACAGAACACCAAACAAGGTGGGCTAGAGGCCTGGAAACCCTGGGGGGAGGCTAAGGGCCTGGACCCACAACTTGGGTTCTTGAAGACCTCTCAGGACACTGCCAAGCTCTCTCAGGGGAAGCCTTTACTCAATTTTCCATGCCTGTACCTTAGAAATGGGCAAACACCACAAATCAGGGACAAATGGATTGCTTTTTGACGTGATGGAAAAAATGTCAACAGTGCAGATTACACTTAAAAGTAAGTCTGAGCAGGTTTTCCAGAGAGCTGATAGTTAAACATTTGCCAGTGTGTCCCTGTAGTGTGCCTCAGTTTCCTCATCTGCAAAATGAGAGAGTTGGGCTTGACAGGCTAAGACCTTTTTTATGATCCTATGAAAATAAACAGCCCCCACCCTCACCTGACAATGGAACCTCAGAAGCTCAGCACTGGCAGGGGTCTCAGGGTCATCTGGTCTAAGCCCCACTGGAATGAGAATCCCCAGGTCTTCAAGAGACCTGGCCAGCTTTTTCTGGAGGGCTCACCTGTAAAACCGGCATGACCATTTTTGTTCTAGGAGCTGCCAAGGTCTTTGGAACTGGGTCTATGTTCCCAGTGTTATCATAAACATGGTGTGGGCCAGGAGTGTGTGTGTCTAACTGGTGGGTCTCTTGGCAGCCTGGGCTTTCATTTGAGGCCCTATCACCCTTCCAACTGGGACATGAGTGAATCATTGCACTCATTCTGGACAATCTGGCCCTTATCTCCAGAGCCTCAGGCCCTTCTCTGCTCCCAAAGCCACTGAAATGTTACTAACCAGAGATCCATTTGGGTTAATGAGCTCCTCTCTTAAATCTAGATGAATGATTAATGCTCATTAGAGAATTTGCTAAATCCAAGAGTTTTTCCAACCTAAGAGAAGAAGGAATTGGAGGAAGGAAAGAACAGAAGGGAGATGAAATCTCTCCTTCAGGGGATGGCCAGAAGGCCCTGATGGAGGTTGAAGTGGCATGAGAGTACTGCCTCACCCAAGGCCACAGCAGCCTGGTCCTCCCCGCTCCATTAAGAGACCAGATGGGAGGCTCACTCACCCCTTTAGAAAATAGGGCCCCAGAGAGAGGGGAGTTGAGCCTGCCAGCTGTGTGTGCCCCCAAGCCCTGCCTCAGGAGGCAGCCTGTGAAGCAGGAAGAGGAAGACCCAGGGCTCTAGACACAAGCAGCCTCTTCTAGGCTGAATTCATCCCCTCCAGTGGAGATCAGGTCTCCACCTATGGATGATAGAATACTCAAGGACTTTCCAATAAAAGGCAGATAGTTTAACAATGAATTTTCTTTAGTTCCTAGAGGGCTGAGACTGGGAGTCAAGAGAATCAGGATATGAATCCTGACTCTGACCCTTCCTAGGCAGAATCTGTCTGGGTTCAAGGCCATATGTGTAAAATCAGGGGCTGGACTAGCTGGTCTCAGAGCTAAGACCCTGTGATGATCTCTCCCCTTCCTAGACCTGGGCAGTGGTTTCTCTGGGTCTTGGGGTAGCAGCATGGGGTAGGCTGGGCCTGGGGGGCAGGCACTAGGGTAGAATAGCAATGCCCCGACTCTATCCAGAGCACTGCCCTGGGCAGTGCCCCAGATCTATAAACTGTAATTCATCCCCAGATCCTGGCCTGAGGGAGGGATTTACAATGAATTTGGCACTATTTAGAAAAGCTTATACTCTAATTGCCCTGGGCCCAGCCTGCTGCCCTGAGCCAAAGCCCCTGCTGGCACTGGCCACCCAAACCAGAGCGATCAGATCTGCCCAGCAGGCAAGGGAGCTGTCCCAGGGAGCCTGGCAGAGAGTGAGAAGAAGCCAACTATTCTTCCAGGGCACAGCTGTGAAGTCATATTCACACATATTCATACATATTCACAAGGACACAAACCCCCCATTCAGCAGCCCCCAGGGAAGGGCCCTTCCTGACAGCTGGGCATCCCCACCCCCACTAGCCCTAGGGAATGAGCTGACAGCAGCAGAAGCCCAGGCCAGGGCCAGGGGAGGGAGCTAGCTGAGATTCAGCTGGGCCACAGCCGCTCCAAATCCAAGGCCTGCCTGGGCTGGGGCCTCCAAGCCAGGAGACCTCCCCCAAGCACCTGCACATCCAGCCGTCCCTTCTGCCCCTACCTCCAGCCTAGCCTTGCCGGAAGACCAAGGCCTTTCAGGCTCCAAATCTGCCAAGATCAGAGACTGAAAGCAGCCAGAGATCATTAATGCCACCCTATTTACAGATAGAGAAACCGAGGCAGGGAAAGGTAAAATGGCTTTGGCTATTCAGAGCTAAGCCCAGGTCTTCCTGGGCCATAGAGCAGTGTCGATACCTAAGCCAGGCTCCCTGATGGGAAGGGGGACAGGGGAGGGAGAGGAGAGAGACTGATGCTTCCTCCCATCACATTACCAAGTTCTGTTTAAGTGCTTGAGAGAATCTTCAGTCAGGTAACAGGGACATTTAGGAGGGAAAAATAGATCATACTGGAAAAATCACATCTATGGGGGAGAAGCCAGGTTTCCAAGAGCTCCCAAATGGAAACCAGCATAGCCAGAGAAAAGTCTGTTCAGGGTAACTGGTAGTGGTGGAGAGAAGCCAGACAGAAGCAGACACACACACACACACACACACACACACACACACACACACACACACACACTCACTCTCTCTCTCTCTCTGCCACAGACTGGCTAAGTGACCCTGAGCTAGTCTATTCACTGTCCCACAGGGCACCTCCTCAGGCTCATGGCCTCCCACCTGCTCCCTTCTCTGGGCCAAACATCCCTGATTCTTCCAACTGCTGCTCCTGGGCCACTGTCTGGCAGTCCCCCGACATTTCCGACATCTCCAATTTGTCCATATCCTTCCCAAACAGAAGAGATTCCTTCTGAAGGTCACCTGGCAAGATAAGGCATTAAGTGCCACTCTGACGGGCTCACACAAGGCAGGTGCTCACATGGACATCAGAGGCAGCCATCAGGACACTAAAGGTCTCTCTGGAAAAGGCACTGGCCCAGGGCCGCCCAGCTGCAGCCCAGCAGAATTGCAGCAGCTCAAAAGCAACAGGACACACACAGATGTAGAGACATGTCTACCCCAAATGTTCACAGGGACCCTGCCTGTGGCAGAACCTGCCAAGCTCATACTGGGTCTGATCGGCCAGTCAGAGGTGGTGTACTGACCTGGACCCAGTCACAGCATTGTGATCCTCTTCAAGAATGAGGGCCAACAGCCACCTATTCCAAACCATACACCCCAGAGCCAATTCAGCAGCCAGGAAGGTCTGATCGCAGGGGACATGGACTTTCCCCTCTCTTGTTTCATAAAGAATACATCATCACCGTGGGGGAAAGCCAGCTTTCCTTTGAACAAAAGCATCCTTAGTGCCTGGTCAGTGTGAACCTCCAGTGGACATTTACAGAGACTTTAAAGTTCGCAAAACCCAACAAATCCAAATACTTCACAGACAACATCCCACAGAAGGCTCACAACAAGGAGGAGGCAGGCCACTGCCTTGATAGATTCCTAACATTGGAGCTGCCAAGATCTCTGGTGAAATCCTGATTCAGACACCTGGGTACTTAACCTCTCAGCCTCAGTTTCCTTTATCTGTAAAATGCTTTGGCTCACAGCCTTTTCAGTCCCTCCTTACTGCTCTATACCTGTGATTCTAGGAACTCTCCCAATTGTACCTAGCCATTATTGGATCATGAACATGGGGCTGAGAGTTGCCATGTGGCCCAGGGTCATGATGCTAGCTGTTAGAGGCAGGGCTTGAACTCAGCTCTTCGTGATGCAAAGCCCAGCATTCTGGTCCCCCTCTGGCTCATCTTGTCCACTTGCCTCCTTTGACAGGATCTGAAAGTGAGAGAGGGTATGGGAGACCAGGGCAGCTCAATGCAGCCTCTTACAGAAGGCCCTGGGCACCTGGGCTTCTCAACAGGCCATCAACAAGGACCCCTCAAACCTAGCCCAGAGCCCAGGGGGGCTCTCCAACTGGAGGTGCCCTTGACATGGGGGCCCCATGCTGGAGGGAGAGCAGGGGTGCAGCCAGAGGTTGCTGTAACCCAGCTTGGTGACTATCTTTGCCATGCGAGGCTTGAGGCTATACAATTAGTCATTTAGAAAGTCCCACAGCTGGCTTCACAGCCTTCAAGGTCCAACAACAGGCGTCTCAGATGGAGAACACTCAGCCCAGCACCAAGAATCCCAGGGAATGTTGGCCTCGACCCTCCTTTGCCCAAAGCCCCTTTACATTTCTTATTAACAACACCCGTTTGTATAAAACTTTACAATTTAGAAATGGTTTCCTCACAACAACCCTGTGAGATTCCTGGTTCAAGTATTATGATTCCCATTTTCCAGATGAGGAAACCCGAGGCTCAGATAGGGAAAGAGACTTGCCCACAATCACACATTTGTATGAATGGCAAAGCCCTGGGACCAGAGGACCTGGATTCACCATCATCCCACCTTTGACCTGTGACCCTGGGCAAATCAGAACCTCCCTGAGCTTCAGTCTCCTCATTTGCAAAGCCTCTAAGGAGAGCCTTGGACTCCACGGTGCTGCTGGGTCAAACCTATATGTCGCAGTCCATCACAATGGGCATTATTGGCATGGAAATCCATCCATCCATAGCCCAGTGAATACAATCAAAGGAATTTCCCATGGCCTTTCACTTTATCAGCTGGGGAGTGGGAGGTGGGCAGGGGGTCACAGAAGCAGGAAAGACCTGGGTACTCCCTTTAGCCAAAGAAAAGTAAAATTGATTAAAAGTTCGCCTTCATTAGACACAGAGTAAGTCTGTATTAGGTCATTCTATGGCGCTCTCCCACCACATGGTGTGAGATGGGGTCTTAGATACAAAAGGTTGTGGGAGGAATCTAGGGGTGCTCTAGGGGAGGAGTTTGGGGAGGGTCTTCAGGACGAGTTAATGAGGTCAATAAGTGATTAAGTGCGGGAAGTTGCTGGAGGCCACCTGGAGACCACAAACAAGAGTGGGCTAGGCCAGTTCAAGAGTGGATCAATATTTTGATAGGTTCAAGGGTGGGAAGCAGATGAACAATGGAAGGCTAGGCTAGTAACTAGGCTAATAGTTTGCAGTTAGTAACTAGACTAGAGGTCTGGGCCCAGCCACAATGTAAGGCTTATTGCCTCATGCAAACGCCTCATCAAATGAGTCAATTAAATCAAGAGGTTCCCAGAGCCTATACCTCAAGGACTCAAGGAGAGCTAGAGGGGGGCTCAAGGGGGCTCCCAGAGCCCATACCTCATCAAGGAGACCTGGGAAGAGCCAGGTCCAGCTCTGATCTCAGCTGTGTGACTGTTAGGGAATGTGAATTTAAGATCTTCCCTGCTCCTAGGCCCTTTGATAGGCTCAAGTGCACCTGGAGCCTGTGGCTGGAGGCTTGTTTTTCAGGAGATACTTTGTGATTGGACAGTGGGTTAAGAGGGTTGTGACATTGGCTGAGCAAGGAGAAGGCTATATAATCCCTGATGTGAGGCTTTGTTTTGGGGCTCACTTTGAGAAGTGTTGTGTGATTTGACCACAGGAGACTCTGGGCAGCCATTGAGCCCCCCAGCTTTGAAAACCCAGATGTTGATGCTTCCCTCTCTGGTAAATGACTAAATATGGATGTAATGGTCAGACAGTTGGAGGCCTGTCTGCTGATCTGTTTCCCTGTCTGCTTGTAACTTCTGTCTGTATACTCTTGAAGTTCGGGGTGCTTTTTCACTTGAACTAGGTAAATGATATGTTTGATTAAGGGATTGTTAACCCATTTTGAGTTGCTTTCCTTTAGAAAAGCAGATCTAAGAACCTGTGTGGGCAGCCACAACACAGTATGCTGGGGTGCCTGCTGTTACAGTGACCTTGTACAAATCACTTGATTCCAGAGCCCTTCATCTCAAGAATGGGAATGCTACCACTTTCACTGCCTATACATGAGGGTTGTTGGGAGAAAAGTGCTCTGGAAACCATAAGGCGCTATGCTATATTCATTCACTCACTCTTGGAACAGTAAGAGCCTCTATGCACTAAGGGAGAGGTACTATGTTACTGGGAATATAAAACAAACACAGAACTTACATTCTACTGAAAAAGGAAGCACTAAGTACAGACATGGATATCCAAGGAGCAAGGGCATAAGGGACATGGGGGTGGTTATCTTGAACTTCATGAAGCATAGCAGTACTCTACCACCTATAACAAATTCCCAGCTCTGGCATTTAAGGCCTCCCCTCCAGTCTAGCTCCAGCCTCCTCTTCCTTGGCCTTTCTAAAGGCCTCCTTCCCATCTGCCCCCCACTCCCTTCCTCCTCTGCTCTGCGTTCCCTCCCATGCTCCCTCCCTCTTGCTGCCCCCTCTGACCACATTTTCATTTACTGAAGTCAGCCCATTCCCTCAAGGCATCACTGGTCTGCCACTTCCCCCATGAAGCAGGCTTCATCAGGGTTGGAGAAGAGCAGGAATAGCCAGTTGGAGAAAAATGGCTTAGGGGAGAAGACAGGGCAGGCAGGACCTGGCCCGCCAAGGGAGCCAGAAGGCCTTTAAGGAGAGGGGGGAGAAGAGAGGTAAAGAGGGCAGGCCCTGGCTTGAATGCTGGCTGTGACCAGCCTTGGGCAAGTCACTTAGCTTCTGACCCTTGTGGCTAGATGTCCCATCTTATGAAAGGAGCCTTTCCCAGTCTCTGGAGCAGAGGGTATAATGCCAGGCCTAGAATCAGGAAGATTAGAGCTCAAATCTGGCTTCAGACACTTTCTAGTTGTATAACCCTGGATGAGTCACTTAACCCTGCTTGCCTGTTTTCTCATCTGTAAAATGAGCTGGAGATGGAAATGGCAAACTGCCCCAACATCTCTGCCCAGAAAACCCCAAATGGGGTCATAGAGGGCTGGATGCAACTGAAAAACCATAACCTCAGTGCTTCCCCTCTAAGATCATCTCCAATTTGTCCTGTATATCATATCTTACTTGCTTATAGCTGTTTGTCTGCTGCCTACCCCATGAGAATGTAAGCTCCTCAAGGGCAGAGACCTTTTGCCTTTCTTTGTATCCCCAGCACTCAGCACTGTGCACACAGGTGCTTCATGAATACTGTTTACCTGACTTCAGCACTCTGGACACTCTTTAGCTATAAATGGTCGAGAAGGTCCCAGCTTACATTGCAGAGGGAGTTGTAACCCTCCACTGATGAAATGCCCAGCCCAGTCCCTGCCATCTGTCCTATCCCTATCAGGCCTGCTTGCACCATGTAATCTGTCTGTGAACTTGTCAGTGTTTCAATCATGATCCCTCCCCAAACTTTTTAGCTAGGGAGACCCCCACTGAACTGGTGAGCACTACATGGCTGCATGTGGTTTCTGGGGCGCTGTGGAAGCCTGGTACTAGTCACAATGTGAGCAAACCACACAAGGACCCTCAGAGCCCTGAACAAGTGTGCCCTTCCTCACCATGCCCTCAGCACCTGGCCATTCAGCCTTTGCCCATGACCTCCAGGGATGAGAGCTAGCCGCTACTGGAGTCTAGCCCACAGACAAAATGTACTGCTCAAGTTCCTGGTTCTTCCCTTTTTCTGGGGCCAAGCAGAAGAGCCTAATTACTACTCCCTCTTAACGGAGAGGGCTTAAAGCTACCTGGAGGCAGCTATCCTACATTCCCTTCAGCCCAATCAATCGAGATTTACAGAGCACCTACTATGCGCTAAGTGCAAAAGACACAAATAAAAAGGTTTTGCCACAGGGAGTTTATACTCTGATGGATAAGATAACACACAAAAGGAAACTGAAAGGGGAGGAGGAAGACGGAAGGTGCCAGGTATGGGGCCATGGCAGGGCCTTCCAGAGTCAAAATCAGTGTAGCTGTGGGGAAGGGAACCTGTACTGAGCCCTTCCTCCCGAAAATGGAGGCCCTGCCCTCCAGTCACAGTATCCAATCAGAGGAGCAGTCGATTCAATCCTGAAGCCTCAGGAGATTTCCCAAAGATTCTTTTTCCTGGCAAAGGAAAGCTTGCTAGAGAGAGATCCAGAGAAGTCCAAAGGAGGCGGAGCTGGTGAGCTGTGGAGAAAAGCTGGGCAGCCTTCTCCTTCCCAAGTTCCTTCATCTTACCCCAGGCTGCCATAACCTCCGATGCCCTCCCCACCCTGCACATCCTCTTCTAGGCACTGTCTGACTCGTTCATTTTCTTCCTGAAATGTGGCTCGTAGATGCAAAAAAGGCTCCAATCTAACAAGCTTTTATTTAATGCCCAACATATTCCAGGCATTTGGGATAAAAAGACAAAACACACAGCTCCTTCCCTTACCCTTGAGGAGTTTCCACCCCCAAATGCACTTTAAATGGGCAGTACATACAGAGAGCACCACAGCCTGGGCCACCACAGCTCCCTCCTAAAGTACCCCAAGATCAAAGTAGCTTTAAAGCAAGTTTTACTACAGTCTCCTTGGGAACTCCCATCAAGTCTGTAACTCACTAAGAATGCCAGCTCTTTTTCACAGGAACAATGATGCGCGTCCAGCTTAGGCTAGATGACATACCTTGAGGAGAGCTCATTTTCCTATTTCAATAAAAAGGGGGTTATACTAGATCGGTGGGCTCGGGAACTCCCAAGAAGGTTGCTGAGGATGGGCCAAGAGGCTCAAGCTAAAATATTTTTCATGGAGCCGTGCAAATAATTGTACAATTGTTATGAATATAGCTTTCTTCTGTGACGATGAGCAGGCACAAGTTTGAAGCATTATAGTTTTGTTTTTATAAAGATTCAAATCCATCATGTTCATGCACACAACAAATTTGGGTGTTTGTCTAGCCCTCTGACCCTTCCTGGTGAAACACAATGTGTTCTTGTTTCTTAATCTATCAAATTGTTTCCAAACCACCAGAAGGGTTTACTATTTGAACCCAAACCAATTCCCAATAGATGGTCAGACATGTGTACCCCCCCCTCATTCCACCATCCTCTTCAGCTGGGTAATCACATGATCAAGATGCTATGAACATTTAATAATTGTACATGCTGCTTTTATATTGTATAATTACAGTTTTAATTTAGAGTTTTGGGGGCAAAGTTATTATTATAGTTATTATAAGCACTTAATGAATAAATCTAAAATAATATTGAGTTATGTGGCAGCCCCCCCCCCCTTTTCAGAAAGGGATTTGAGGAACAAGAAACACTGGGAACCACTGGCCTAGGTGACCTCTAAGACTCCTTAACCATCTGAGATCCTGATCTGTAAATGCTACTTGGCATTTAGTTATTTTTTTACTTTATTTTACCATATATGTAAATGGGTTTGTCCAAGTATGGGATATGCACATGTGGGAGAGTATAGAGACAGCCAACCTCAAGTCCTATCTCCAACATAGACTACTCTGTGACCCAGGGTAAGCAACAAACTCTTTGGTCCGCCTGGCAACTCCTTAGCTTTGAGCATGGATAGAGATCTGCTTCCTTACCAGGAAACTCAAATCTATCTCTTTCCCATCTAACTGGACAGACTGTCAAAGTGTTGAGGACAGGGACCTCCTTACCCCTTTTTGTATGCCCAGCACAGAAGCCATATTCAATTAGTGTCAGCTGGGGGTGAATACCCAGACTCTTGGGAAGGGCCAGGTCATTGGAGATGGGACAGCCACAGCAGGTTTCAGGATGGAATTTATGGGCCCTCAGTGAAAACCAGTTAGAAGAGAATATTCCAAATAGGGAGCAACATAAGCCAAGGCAAAATGTTGTTTGCATGTGGTCTCTGCCCTTAGAATATAAGCTCCTCAAGGGCAGAAACGCCTTTTCTTTGTATCCTTGTTGCTTAGCCTAGTACTTGGTACATAAACCCTTACTAGATACCAGCTGACTGACAGTATTAGGCATGGAAAGAAAACTCTGAGATCCATCCTGTCTAACCTCTTCATGTCCCAGATGAGAAAACCCTCCAGAAAGGGGAAGAAGACGCTCAGCTCTAAACAGGGGGTGGGGGAATCAAAGGCAGCTCAACTGACAAAAAAGCCCAGGGCTCACTCTGGAATCCCTAGGTCTCTAAGGCAGGAATGAAAATGGTGTGCATGCAAATACAGGATCCATAGACCAGGACAGAAGGAGAAGAGTGGGAAACAAAGTTGAGTAACAAGGTGGAGCCAGTTAATTGGGGCAGGATGAGGGGGAAGACCCAGAACATAAGTATAAGACATTTGGATGTGATATGATAAGCAAGAGAGGGCACCATTAGGGATTCATAAGCAGGGAAGGGCTAAGTAGGGAAGCAGTGTTTAGGGAGATAACTGAATGTAGTACACAGGACCAGAGGCCCATCACAATGGGAAAGGAGCTCAAGAATCAGATTCCAAAGGTGAATCAAGGAGAATCCATGACCATAGAGCACGGGAACCATGGAGGAGTCCAAGGCCATTCGAAGTTCTCAAGTTGGGAAGGGGAACCAGATTAAGTGGGAAGGATCAGTTTGGCCAAATTGAGCCAATCAGCAGAGAAATCAAGTGTATTTTGGCCCTGGGGGAAGGGCATTCACAGGACTGGCTTAGGGTCTGGGAGAGGAAGGACTGGGCTTTTCGGGAGTCATTTACAGAGGGAATTCCATCAGAATGTCAGCAGACCCCTCCCAATCCTGGGAAGAGCTGATGGGGTGGGTCCATGGGTGTGGACATTTAGTGAAGGATCAAGTTTTGCAGATTTTTCCCCTTCAAATCTTTTGTCTTAGGTCTCTAGGAAAGAGAGGAATACAGAGGGAAATGAAGGGGATAGAAAAGCAATGATAACATTTATATCTTTAAGACTGTCAGCTCCCTGAGGGCAGGGAGGACAGGGACTGAAGCTTAGTCCCATCACACCCACAGTGCCCCACCCAGCCTCAATAGAATTCAATGTAGCAGGGAAGGAGATTGAGGATAAGAGCAAAATCAAAGTTGCAACAACTACTGGGTGCTAAGGCATTCAGGGCCAGAAGACAAAGATACAGTAACTTTGTCAGTCTTAGTGTTACCAAGGGTGGGTGGAAGTCGACTTTGGAGCCAAGATTGGTGCCAGGCAAGCTACAAGGTGACACCCAACAGGATACTTGTCCAAGAGTTCTCTCCTCTCTGCCTCTTCATTGCTCTATGTGTGGGGGCCAAAGCTGTCAGGCACTGAGAACTCTGCACACACCATTGAAGACGCTAAGCTCTGGGACAGTGGAGACAATACAGACACTCCCTACGCCCCTCAGGAGCTTACAATCTAAGGGAGACTTAAAGATGTCCATGGATAGGCAGGGCCAGAGTCCACACAAGGCAACCTCAGAGGGGAAAGCAGCAGCAGAGGAGAGGACATCCTGGGAAAGACAGCAGTAGAGTGGAGTGTTGATGGAGCTCAAGGGGCAGAGCAGAGCTTTGGGTGGGATCAAAGTGTGGTTTCTTTAGCCTGAGTGCAAGGAGGGCCATGCAGTGTTAACCTGCCAGGGCCAGTCTGTGTTCAACAGTCAGAAAGTGGGCCTTTTGGACCTGTTCTGTATTACTCCCTTATATGTATCCTCAAAACATTCCATACCTCCAACATCCACACAGGTAAATAAATGCATCCTTTCCCTCTCACAGAATCTCTGGTTTTCTTCTAAGCCCAGATTCGGAGGGTGGGGTAGAGGTGTCCCCCGGCAGAGCAATAGTTCTTAATCTCCTCCTACCCCATCCAGTGACTTTTCCTCTCTTTAAGTAAGCAAACAAAAAGCATGCTTAAAAAAAAAATTGAACTTTCCCGGTGGATGTTGGTCACACCCACCCTGGGACATGATGCCCTCATAGACTGGGATGGTTGTTTGTTTCAAGTTTTTGTACCTCCAGTACTGTGCCTAGCACAGTAGGCACTTAATAAATGCTTGCTAATTTGAATTAAATGTACATTTCTGTAGGGAGAGAAGAGAAAGGAAGGCAGACTGGATGGAGTAGGAGATTCCCTTTCTGGCCTGATTTCTAAGATTATGCTAAATGATAAGAGCAGAAGACAAAGGGAAGGAGGGGAGAACCACCCCTTCAGTCAAGGATTCCCCAGGACCAGTATAACCCAGCCCTGATAGCTCTCATCCAGGCAGGGAGGGCTATGGGGGTGATTCACTTCAGCTTGGTCTTTCATTTGGGATGCAGTCCCAAGAACTGGCCTGTGGGTGATTGGCTACAATTGTTTTTGCAAAAAGAGAGACAATAGCTGAATTAAGCAGCAACCCAGAAAGCATCTGGCCTTTGGCAAAGGCTACAACCAGGCCTCAGCTGCTCCTGATCCCCCAGCCATTCTTCATCTCCCAAACACTCAGCAACTTTTCATTTTGGGGTCACTTGGGGTTCCAAGCCCCATCCAGTACAGGGACCTCAGTACTGGAGGTCTAAGTCAGTGCAGGATAAGGTCCAGTGTGCAAGGGTCTCGATGAACATCTGTTGGTCACCACCAGTTTAGCTAAGACAAGACAGACTCATCACTACCAGGCGGGCAGAAAGCAATGGATCTTTAGCTTACAACAATTATTGAAGATTGCTTCCCGAGTCATAAAAGGGATTGCAGTTCCCATGGGTAGAACGTCTGCCCACACCAATGAAACACAGAGCCCTGAAATATTAACTTGTAAGAAGTTAGGAACAACTCCCAGTGAGTCTTACCAGGCCAGGCTACAAGTGAGTTGCCCCTGAGGTGAGGACTGCTCAGACACGGGCCCAACCTCAAGGACCTGGCCTTTCATCCTTAAGCTAATTCAATTCAAAGGCATTGCTGTGTACCTGCTATGTGCCAGGCCTGGGCATGCAAATGAGACAGCTCCTGCCCTCAAGAGGCTCAAGTCCCACTGTGTGTGTGTGGGGGGGGGGAGGGGCTCGAGGGAAGGAATGGAAGGGATGAACAAGGTGTCCTTTCTAAAGAATAGAAAGAAGGGGGGGGGGGGGCCATGGAAAGGTAAGGAAGTCTGGGACAGAACAGCCTCAGCTAGCAAGGAGTGGACCAGGAAGCAGTGGCAAGAGAGCTTCTTGGGTGGCCGAAAGGTCAGAGAAGCAGGTGTGAACAGAACAAGGGGCGGCAAACTCGGCAAATGCAAGGGTGAAGGGCTCCCAGCAGGTCCAGAGTGGAGAGTATGGGCACCAGCTGGAGGTTAGCTTCAGGGAGCCAGATCCTGGAGCAGCTGAAGCACCAAAGGCATTGCTTCCTACCAATGGAAGGGCCATGGCAGCTGGTGTCTGCTCTTCCTAGCAAAGGCCAAGGATTCTTGGAACCTTCTTTGCTTCAATGCCAAAGTCACCCACATAGATGGCCCCTAATTCCATAGTGGCTTCCTTCACTGGCCCGTGCTTCCTGATGACTCCAAATCTACACTCTGGTGTTTCTCTGCAGAGTTCCTGAGTGCATTCTGAAAAGCCTTGAAAAATGAACTCTCCTCAGAGTGTGTGCTAGGGACCAAGCCAGCTCCCTCCCCTGCCCATGTGAAAGGACACCGGGCAGGGAGTCAGGAGCCCTGGAGTCCTGGCTCTGCCAGTCATGAGGCATAGGGCCAGCTCCTGTGTCACCTTGGTCAGAGGCAAGAACACTTGGCAGGTGTCCTGAGTTCAAATCTGGCCTCACAGACACTTACTAGCTGTGTGACCCTGGGCGAGTCACTTAACTCTGCCTGAGTTTCCTCATCTGTAAAATGGTCTGGAGAAAGAAATGGCACACCGCTTCAGCATCTTTGCCAAGAAAATCCCCAATGGGGTCACAAAGAGTTTGACGTGACTGAAAACCAAAGTAGACTCTCAGCCCTGCCACTCACTAACTAGGGGACCTCTTTGGGCCTCAGTTTCCTCATCTGTAGAAGGAGATAACTGGACTAGATTGCTCCTAGTCCTAAATCCGTGATCCTCTGCCTGCTAGCCTCCTGAGGGGTGCTGATCAAGGGAAGGAGCACAGGCGTGGGAGGGAAATGTCCAAAGGCCTAGACCTAGCCAGCCCTGGCCTGCCTTCTCCCCCTGTAGCCCCTGCCTGAGCTGGGGAGCCATGGGGAGTTGGGGGGGGGGGTAGGGGAGTCACTTCTTCCAACTCAGTTGGCCAGGACAAGAGCTGCCAGGAGCCCCCAAGGAACTGCTGTGAATTTTAAAAGAGCAATCCTGGATTCCAATTCCAGCACTCACCAGCTATGGGCCAAAGAGCAAGCTATGAGCACACTGTGCCCATCTGTAAGATGGGCCCAACACCCCCCTCACCCAGGGTGAGGCAGAGAGCTGCAGCCTGATTTTCCAGATACACGAGCATGCAGAGCACGGGCCTCATCTGTCATCTCCATAATTAGCCTCGGCAGGGCCACCTGGGCTGGCCCCCAGCCGTCCACCAGATCGCAGCAGGGGGTGGGAGGGCGGGTAAAGAGAGGCTGCCCAGGCCATTCCCATGGCCAAGGCCAGGCTGGGCCACGAGGAGACAGAAAGCACATTTCTATGTCCTTTTACATCTGCAAAATCTGTACCCGTGCTCCCTTATTTGTTCCTCACAACAATCCCATGAAGTACCTGTGTAGTACCTTTTGTAGATAAGGAGGCTGAGGCTAAGTGCCATGCCCACAGCTACATGGTGTCTGAGGAAGGATTCGAACTCAGGTCTTCCTGACTCTCTGCGTCCAGCACTCAGTGCCATGCCCACAGTTACATGGTAAGTGTCTGAGGAAGGATTCGAACTGAGGTCTTCCTGACTCTGGGTCCAGCACTCTCCCCACTGCCCTACCTGCTTGCCTTGGTTCATTCACTAATCATTCTCTCTTACAGAGTGCCTCACCTATACAACAATGGCTTTATAGACACAACTTGGCACACTGGAGGTCAAAAGGAAATAACCCAGCCCAAGTTTCACTTTGCCCAGATTTAGGAATGTGGGCTGGAGGTCAGGCCCAGGGAACCCTTGTTTCCAGGGAGCCCCCTTGCTCTGGGGTGCTCAAGAAAGGCTTCTCCCTACCAAGTTCCACAGCCTTCCTTCTGCTGAGTCCGTGATCTGGGGACACAGAACATCACCGGGGCTGGAGGTTTTGAGGAAGATGGACTTGTGTGTGTATGGTAGCCTGGGACCACAGGATTCACAGACCCTTTAGTGGAAATAATAAGCTTCAAACCCCAGGTGGCCCTGGACCAATAGCAGCAAGAATGAGGCAGAGGCAGTCAGGTGAATTCTGGGTGTTCGGGGAGGACAGAAATCACACCTTGTGCCCTCAATCTCAACATGTCTTGGTGAGGACTGACTGGCTGCGGCCTGGCCATCTGCAACCCCCTCCTCCCTCCAAGCTCACTGTCCCTCTGCCCTCTACCCTGTCACCTCCAGCCTCCGCATCCTCTTCTCTAAATGAATCCTGCTGGGCCCCCTCACAAATCTTTCATAAGGGCTCTTGTATCTTACACGGTCACAAAGAAGGGTTGAAAGGAAAGTGTCTATGGGAGTAAATCTGCCCCGTGCCCTCCCTCCCCACCCCTTACCCCCAAACGCCTCCTCTTGGGAGGCAGCAGGGCATGAGCCCCAGGTTGCTTTTTTTGGCAGAAGGTTTTGCTACATCAGCACAAGCACTAATGACACAGAGAGGCCTATGGGAGGGTCAGAAGGGGAGGCTTGGGTTTCAAAGACAACGTGGATCCTGATGCCAATCTACTTCAGGAAGTGTAGACAGGGGAAGCTATATCTTGGCACTGGTTTGGCAGAGGGCTCCACTTACCAAGGCCCAGAGATGTGGCTCTGGCATCAGCTCCAAATCTATGCTGGAACAGCACGCCCTCCAGAACCTTCCCACAGCCAGGCTGGGTCAAGTGTGCCCTCTAGAACCTTCTCACCACCAGGATGGGTTGAGCGCACCCTACAGAACCCTCCTGCCACCAGGCTGGGTCAAGTGTGCCCTCCAGTTCTCTCTTGCCACTAGGCCACAAGGCCATGGCAACTGGAAACACGAGGAAAGTCTGAAGGAAGAATGCTTCTTCAGATCCTGCTCCAAGCTTGCCATAACAGCCCGTGCCAGGTGGGAAGAAGGGAGTGCTGAGGGCATAAGAATTTTAGAGCTGGAAAGGGTGAAACTCCCTCATCTGGCAGTTAGGGACAGCAGCTCAGAATGCCTGTGACTCACCCAGTTGCCTGAGTTCCCAGGGCCATTTTCACCAGTTACTCCCAGAGCAGGGCAACTGGGTTGCCCAGTGATTAGAGCAATGGGCCAGGAGGCAGAAAGATCAGAGCTCAAATCTGATCTGTGACACTTATTTGCTGTGTGACCCTTTGCAAGGCACTTAACCCTTGCCTAAAACCCCTGCATCAAATGGAGAAGGAAATGGCAAACCATTCCAGTGTCTTTGCCAAGAAAATCCCCCAAGATAGCTGGTCCACAGGGTCATGAAGCCTTCAACAGGACTTTGAGGGGCTGAACAAGAGCTGTGTCTCCAGCTGGCAAGTCCAGCCACCCTTAGCCAACCACCAAAGGATCTCAGCAAGACTCTCCAGTCCAATCTCCTCCTAACTTTCCCAAGGTTATACTCAATGTAGTAGCAGAGCTGAGCTGTACACTTAGGTCAGCAGCCCCCCAGACTAGGGTGCTTTCCATTAGCCCCCCGCCATGCCTAATCTGGAGCTCCAGGCCCTCTTACCACCCCTCCCTACACAAACAGCCTAGGAGTGGGGGCTGCCCACCTTCCTCTTAGATTAACACAAGTATCAGCTCAGATAGGAATAGGGGCTGACCCCATTAAGTTTGTTAATATCGGCAATTCCAGATGAGGAAACTCCCCCACTATACCTCTGTAACCCCAGCCTTAGAGGTAGCCTGGCTTTGAGGGTGCCTTGGGATCTCCACCAGGGCTGCTTCTGAACCAACAAGACAGAGCCTACTTCTCCGTCTCTGCCCTGCCATATGACCCAGCTCTCCACATGAGGCCTTGGGCCTTTCTGGAAGCCAAGGGCAGCATACCACCAGCCCAAGTGGTCAGGCTAGGGCTTCTCAGGTACCAGGGGGTCTGACCCCTCCCCTGCTCACATCAAGCCAACCTAACAGCCATTCTGTGCCCAGGGCATGAGTCCAGAATGGGCCCAACCCAAAGCCCAGACAGCTGACTCCCTCAACCCAGCAACTTCACAGCAATGGGGAAATCATCTACACAGTATCATTTACAAGAAAAAAACAGTGCCAAGGAATTAAAAAAAGCAACCTTGATCTTCCCAGCACCAGTCCTAAGGCCATTGCTGCTCCTCCCATGTAACACATGGGCTCATCACCTCAGCAGGGTCTGAGGGTCAGAGTGAGGGGCCTGGGCCCTGGAAGGTCACGTGTTAGACCTCCTCTTCCCCCACCTCCATGCTTCAGATCTGTGTCCTTGGGGAAGTCACCTCCCTTGTCTGGGCCTCAGTTTCCTCCTCTGTAAAATGAGAAGCTGGGTGGTCTCTAAGATCCCTTCAGATCCAGCTCTGTGATGCGAGGACTGGGGAGCCTGGCCACTTCTAACTACCAAAACTGGGTTTAAATGAGGTGGGGGGCAGAGACGCATTTTTGCTGTCTCAGCACTCTAGGACAGCAGAAGATAGTTGAACTTCATGGTTCAAACACTCTCCAGCCTGGGCCTGAGTGGCTTTGGAAGCCCACCAGATGAATCCAGAGGACAGAGACATTCCCACAAGAATGCCCTTTTCCTTCTTCCTCCTTCACATAGACTGAGGTCAGGAAGAGGCAGGGCTTCCTCCAGCCCCAGAGGGAACACATCCTCAGGTGCTCCTGGGACCATACATCAAAAGTGGACACTCAGCCTCTGGCTCAGGGCCTCCCTCTGAGAGCCCAAGGGTTTTCCCATTGCAAGGAGATCAGTTTCTGCTTTCAGCTCCTAGAGGGGCTTAGGCTGGGAGCTGTGAGAGAAATTGGAGGCCATCAAATCCAGCCACCTCATTTTGCAGATGAGGAAACTGGGGCCAGAATCCCCTAATTTCAGATCCAAAGTTCCTTCCATAGCACCAGGTTGCCTCCCTCTTCCTACCCCTTTAGGTGACCTAAAGAACACTGGGCATCTGGATTAGAAAGCTGTGTGACCCTGGGCCAGTCACCTGACCTTATCTGCCAAATGAAAGGGGCAGATATGAGGTCTATCCAACTTCATAGCTCAAGCTAACACCACAGTTATTTAACTACACAGGCAGGGCACTTTGATGGGCACTGAGCTGGGGAGTGCCTCGACGTGCAAACGTGAGCACTGCTGCATTCTTGGAGGACCAGAGTCACCCAGCTGGAAAGCACTCCATTCCAAAGCCTTGTGGCTGGAGGCCAAGATGGGGCCAGAGCAGTAAGGGGCTCCCTACCGCCAAGAAGGATCCATAAAACAATGCCAGTGGCCCCCCACTGCCACTGCTTCCCCTCCAAAATTGTGCAATGAAATACAAGGCAACATATCTATTGAAGACGCTGGGAATGGGGATTTGCTCAGTAGAGAAAGCAAGTGAATTTCCTCTAAAAATTTCCCAACTACCTTCCTCCCACACTTCAGGATTTTGGCAAGATTTATCATCAGACCAGTGAGTTGGGGTAATGCTAGAGTAGCCAATCTCCAAAGTCCCTTCTCCATGGAAAACCCAGGATTCAAGGATTCTCCAGAACAGACCATTGAGTATACTGACCAGAATAGAAGGTCATACCCTGGTCCTTCAAAGGACCTGCCCACACCTTCCCTTCCCTGGAGACTCTCATCCGTCTGTTCCTATGACTCTTCCATAGGGAGGTCACCTCTCCAGCTGGGGAACTTCCTCTAAATCCACAAACACTGTGTGGATCCCTGTGGGGCAATGGACTGTCTCTTGCAACATGGCCCCCATCCCCTGGCCTCAATCCTTCAGAAGATATGCTTTCCCCAGGGGCAGCTAGGTGGCGCAGTGAGTAGAGCACCTGCCCTGCAGTCAGAAGGACCTGAGTTCGGATCCATAAGGCACACACAAACAAAAACCTAGCCTTGTGACCTTGGGCAAGTTACTTAACCCCAATTGCCCTCCAAAAAAGCAAAAAAAAAAAATGCTTTCCCCAAGAACAGGCAGCTGCAAACTGCCCAGTGTGGCCTGAACCAGATTTTAATGTAATCAGGAAGACATTTAACAAAAGAAATAAAACAGACCCCCGACAAAGTTAATATGTGGTTCCCTAAGTCACTCTGCAGCTCATGGGGATCCTCATGTATAGACCTGTTTTCAGCTTCCATTTCTAGGTGACTTTGGCACCACTTTAAAAGGAGCTGGCCTTGTGATTTCATTGGTTGAGGCAAGTCTTGGGAGAGGCAACTTTCAGGATGTTTCAGATTATCTCCCAGGCCAGTGCTCCATTCACTAATCATGTGGCGTTAAAAATTAAACAAAATGACCATACTAAAAATATTATTTATTATTAAAGTTGAAAAATCATTTCCCCCTTCTATTATTCTGGGATGCCCTGGAAAGCTCGGAATCATTTGGAGTTGGAGGGCTGGAGTCCAAATTTGGTTCCTGGTCACTCTCACTACTAGAGAACTAATGACTTCACTTTTCTGGGCTTCAGTTTCCCAATCTGTAAAATCATGGGGTAGGCTCAGAGGTGTATCTCCTGAGGCCCACTGAGGATTGTCACAGTCATCCTCTCAGAGCACACTCCATGAGACTGTCACACCCAGAGGGACAAAGTGAATAGGGGCCATCTTCAGCCCAGGCTAGTAATCAGATTTTAACAAGGCCAATCAGGATAACTAAGTCTGGAAACCTGAAACCAGAGGCCAGGATTCCCAGGCCAAATGAGTGTGGAGGCCACAGCAGCTCTGCAAGGGTGCCTTGGCAGGCTCCCCTCATTCCTTAGCCTGCAGCTTCCCAGTGTGCACAGGTTTGGTATCATGCCTGGCATGCTGGGCATGCCTCAGGAGGAGACGGCTGTCATTCCCAGCATATTAGCAGAAGAGAATTCTAGCATTGAGAACTCAGGTTACCACTGAGACAGTGAGCTGGGGCCCAAATTCCAGGTCATTCCACCCCACCCTCATCAGAGGATGGTGTGGCAGCTGAGCCTTAGGACTTCACGGGTTGCCCAGTGCCCCCTTGAACCCAGAGGCCGCCTTCTCTCAGGCTGGTGTTCTGGTTGTGGCCAGGGCATTTTCCATGGCAAGGGACTGTGCTGTAATGGAAAGTGCTGACTTGGGACCTGAGTTGAGATCCAGCTACATGCTACCTGAGTGACCTTAGGTTAGTTATTTCCCCATTCTGGGCCTGTTTTGTTCATCTGTAAAATGGGGAAGTGGGGTTGGGGAGAGATTAAATGGCTGTTGGGGGGCATTTCCAGCTCCAGATCAATGATTCTATGTCTGAAAAAACACACAAAGCCCTCCTGGTAACTAAGCTTCTGGTGAGAAATGAGAACTGGATGTCCCCGGACAACAGACCCATAGAGGACAGACAATTCAGTCATCCGTGTGCTGCCAAGGCAGAAGGCTGTCCACAGACTCCAGCCTCGTGAGGGTTCCTGGCCTGCCCCTTGCTGAAGGCATCATGTCAGCCTGGGGTTGGCTTAGCTGCCTTCTAGGGCCCTCCCGGTGACTCATTCCCCACTGCACCCCTCCCAGGCAGAGCGTGGGGCCAAGCTGATGTTAAGTTCCAGACCCCCGCCCCTCCCCCAACTCTAGCTCTACATGGCAGGTTCCGTCCAAGTTTCCACTGAGTCCAGAGAGCACATCCTTCCCAGGCAGAATTTCTAGCAACACCAACAAACTAAGCTCCCAGCACACAAAGGGGACAGAACAGAACAGCTACAAGGAGATGCTGAATTGATTTCACCATAGTCAAATCAAAGCAGCCTGGTGTGGACCCGACCTAATAATCACTGGTGAGGGAAGATGGGAGGGGTTGAGAGAGGGGAGAGCCCAGCCGTATCTGTAACCCCATTTCACAGATTAGGAAAGTTAGGTCACACAGCTATGAGCCTCAGAAGTGGGATAAAAAGTCAAGACTTCTGACCTCAAGCCCAGCATCCTAACCACACCATGGGTGTTAGATGAGGCAGAGGTAAGGCAGAACCACCTCCAGCATCCACAGTTATTAAAGAGCTGCCTCTCACACTGCTGAGAGGCAGGGGAGGGCAAAGTAAATGAATCATGTAATAAAGAAATAAATTATACAATAGGAAAAAGCCCTGGGCTCTACCCCTGCCACCTTCACCACCCGCCTCTCCTTCCACCATCATTTTCTTCACATCAAACACAGAAAGGTAGAGAGTACAACCACTGCTACAGCCATTTTACAGATGAGAAAAGGCTCAAAGATATTGTGACTTGGGCAAGGTCACACACAGAGCGGAAACAGAATTCCAAACTCTGGCCAACACACTCTGGCCTCCAGTTTGCAAAGTGCTGTGTATCTACTGAATCACTTAAGTCTCACAACAAGCCTGCAAGGTACGCTCAACAGCATGGGTATCAAGCCCATTTCATAGACAGGTAAAGGGGCTACAAAGTGAAGTCATTTGCCCAAGGTCATTACAGCTAAGAAAAACCTGAGCCCCATTCTGCCAAAGATCTGAGATGTGGCCCCACACTTAATAGACAGGGGAAGGGGGGAACAGGACAAAGGATGGGGGCTTCTGGTCCTCCCCACCTGTGTTTTGACAGGGGATGGCACAATTGCATTTGCCTGCTCTCATACAGGCAGCTGTGTGGAGTTTAACCAAATCAAGGCCGACTTCAGGGACCTATGAGACCAACCTAGGATCCCTCATTACCAACATGGCTTCCTCCCGGCTCTGTTACAGGAGTCAAGAGCAGAACTTTGGCCCAAGCTCTAGCCCATGCCTGCCAGGACCCTGGACAGGGCCCTTCACCTGGGCAATTCTATATGTACCACCTACCCCACGAGGGGCTTGTAAAGCAATTGTTAATTTAATGAGCTCCAGCTCTCATAGGGATCCTCTTCCTACAGTCAAGCTAACATAGCCATGGAGGGTTAGAGGATAGTGTTGGACCTGGAGTCAGGGAAACCTGCGTTCAAATCCCACTCTAGACGCTTGGAAGTTGGATGACCCTGGATAAGTCATTTAACCTCTGCCTGCCTCAGTTTCTTCATCTGTAAAATGAGGATAACAATAGCACTTTCCTCTTGGAGTTGTGGGGATCTTTGTGAAGCCCTCTGCAAACTGGAAGGCACCCTATAAATACAAGCTGTTATTATTATTAGAAAGGTTAAGATGAGAGGAGGATTGCAATAATGTAAAGCCTGGTATGGGATTTTAGGTGTTCTTTGTCTTGAAACATAGAGGTTCCAGCCAGAGCAGAAGCAGTCTGCCCCTCCAATACTCCGCTGAGTAAGGGATGAACTGCTCCAGTCTGGAAAACATTCTAGAACTGGACTGAGCCACTCAATTGTCTCTTTGCCCCAAGGACCCATAGGCCACATGTAGGTCAAAGAAAGAGACAAAAGCCCAAGCATACCACAATTTTTATAGTAGGAAAAACTGGAGATCAAGTGGGTTTTCAGGAACTGGGGGATGACAAAAAGAAACAAGGACATATGAATGTAATAGAAATATTCTTGGGGCGGCTAGGTGGCGCAGTGAATAGAGCGCCGGCCCTGGAATCAGAAGGACCTGAGCTCCGACACTTAATCCGCACAAACAAAAACCTAGCCGTGTAACCTTGGGCAAGTTACTTAACCCCAATTGCCCTAAAGGGGCGGCTAGGTGGCGCAGTGAGTAAGAGCGCCGGCCTCGGAGTTTGGATGACCCAAGATCAGATCCGGCCTCAGAAAATGAGCACCCACGCATAAATCAAATGACTAGCCGTGTAACCTTGAGCAAGTTACTTAACCCCAATTGCTTTAAAAAAAAAAAAAGAAATATTCTTGGGCTATAAGAAACTCATGTGAAGAATTCAAAGAACCTTGGAAGACTTGTATGAACTGATGCGGGAAGAAAGAGACAGATGTGGGAGAACACCACAGATGGCAGACAGTGCCAGAAAGGAACACAAGACAGGAAAGATTTCCCAACTCTGCTATGCATTGAGCATAGCAGGAGCTTCACAAATCCTTTGTTAGCGACCGATTTCAACTTCAGCACCAGAGGGCTGGGGACAAACACCTGCCATGTCTCTACAGACAGGTGGTGAATGAGAGGAGCAGAATGTTCAGACACAAGCCAGCACAAGCCATGCGTTGGCCTACTTTGTTTGCTCAAACTTGTTACCTCAAGCGTTTCTACTGGGAGAGGGGGACGAAATGCAATGGGAAATTATCATTAAAAAAATAGTATCAATAAACTTTTTTTAAAGTCTAAAAAAAAGCATGACCTTTTCTGGTGAGGGGACAACTTAGCCTCCTGCTGGGAAGAAAAGACAGGTTAGAGACCTGTCTCCTCAGTCACCTCTCTGAGGACAATGCCTTTCAAATTATACCCATGACGGTACCAGGATCTTTAGGAGTTCAGTCAAGCTTAGTGTAGGATGGGTTCCAGATGAAGCCTGAAAACCCAACCTGATGTGGTTAAGGTGGGTTTCTTAGCAGCTCTATGGAGCTAGGGGGCCAGGGGAGGGACACGCCCACCATCCTCTGCCCTGGTCTGCCACATCTGAAGGCCTGTGTTCATTTCTCAAGAAGGATGAGCCCATCTTAAGAACCTGGAGCCCATCCAGAGAATGATGAGTAATCCAGGAACTCTTCTAGGACAGGAAAATCAGCTGAATGAACCAAGAAACTTTAGTTTGGGGGTGGGGAAGCAAGAAAGATGGGGTAAGCTCCCTAATAGAGGCTGAAGGGCGGTCCTAAGGAAGGGGGTGGTCTTACTGTGGAGCAAAAGGCAGAAGTTACAGGAAGGCATATTTCAAATCAATTCAGTTAAATCAGGCTGTGTCGACTAGAGTCACAAAGGAGCCAGTCCCTGACCTCAAGGAGCTGACATTCCAATTTGAGCGGCCTCAAATGATCCTCACAAATACAAAGTAAGATAGGGCACAATTACTCCCAACTTACAGATGAGGAAGCACCTCCAGAGGTAAAAACTCAGATAGTCAGACCTAGACCCAAAGTGCATGGGCATGCCTTGCAAGGCAGTGAGTTCTCGGTCACTGGCAGCATTCAAGCCGATGTCGGATGATATGATTTACAGATTATAAATCAGATCTGGAAGAGGCCCCTCACTTGACAGAGGAAGAAGCCAGAGGGCAGGGATAGTTAGTGAGTTGGCTGGGGTTCCCCCAGGGAATAAGCAGCAGAGGAAGACAGGGACCCTCACTTGTGGCTTAGAGCCCCATGCTTGATGAATGCTCCTCTGCCAGAGCAAGAGGGGGTGGTGGTAAGGGATGCCCTCGAAGGCCCTTCCTACCATCTCTCACCCCAGTACACAGAGATTAAAAATAGAGAGGGTATAAACACACTGGGCTGACCCTGCATTGGGGAAATAGCCAGTTGTTGAGCTGAGGGCCTGCCAAGTGCTCAGCACTGTCTAGGCACTGGGAAGTGAGGGACCAAGAGGACAAAGGAGTTTAAGACAGACAGGGCTGCTATGTTTAGGAAGCTCCTCCTGTGTTTGGGAGGACTCAAGGGCACACCCACACCACAGCAAAGCTAAGGCTGCATAAAAGCAAGGGCTAAACTGGGTGACCCAGGTCATAAACCCTGTGAGAGTCTGGAGATGGGGGGGAGGGCTGAATGGCCTGTCTGGGCCCTGAAGGCCAGAGGAAGAGAAGGAAGGGGGTGAGATGGAGCAAGTGTCCAGCTTGGGGAAGCATCCAGGGAAGGACTGACTAGCTGAAAGGGACAGTGAGAAGAAAGCCCGAGGACCAAACAGCAGAAATCCATCAGAGGCCAAACAGGGGCTCAGACTCACAGCCAGGAGGAGCCAGGGCAGGGGACTGGAGCCATAAAATCACGCTATGAAATCATCCTAATAACAGCACCAAGCATGTGTGTATCACTTTAAAGTCTGGAAAGCACTTTGTAAATATAGTGATCCTCACAACAGCCATGGGAGGGAGGTGCCACTGCTATCCCCATTTTACAGAGGAACAACCTACAGTGGACAGGCTTGACCATACAGCCCAGGTTCACAGGGCTAGTCCACATCCAGGGCCAGACTTACACTCTAAGGACAGGAATTTGGTCCACTGTCACCAGAAGTATTTTAGGAAGACAATCCCAAATCAAGTCTAGAATTATCAGTAGAAACCCAAACTGGATCCCATTCCCTCAGGAGAGCTCCATTCACCACAGGGCCACTCCTCCTCCTTATCTCTGAAATCCAGGTGAGTTGAATTAAGTGGCTCTGAATGGCAAGCATACCGGAGAATGGAAATGCCTTAACGAATGCAGGAGGACCAGTAGAGAAATTCAGCATAAATAAGCCTTCAAGCTCTTCCCTCCCAAGAGACCTTTTGGATCATCCGCAAAAGTTCGACTAGGAGGCAGAATCCTACAAGAATACAAAGTAATTTTCTTACAATTTCTTCTTCCACCATAGTGAAAAGTTCTTCAGATTTTTGTCCTTTCTTTGTATCCCCAGAGCTTAGCACAGGGCCTGACACTTAGTGAGGATTTAATAACTGCTGTATAATTGAAAACTATTCTCTGGGGGAGGAGATGGGATGAAAAGGAAATAAATGCCCATATAGTTGAAAAATAATTTAAAAAACCAAGTGAATTGATAAAGTTAATGTGTTTACAATGAAAAAAAAGTCAAAAAGCCAGGCCTTGGCTTTTTTAGTTTGGGGTCACTTTCTTTGTAGGGCCATCAGATTCTCCCCACAAGTATATTTATGAGATAAAGGCACTGAGGATGTAGTGGGTAGAGGCAGACCTAGTCTCAGATATAGTCTGTAGATACACAGATGGTGATGAGATGGTTTTTTTTTTCCATCTGGGAATTCCTTAAACAATATTTTTTATCTGACTTGTCAGATAAACTTGTTATCTCAGGCTCTCAGAAAGGAGGACCCCTTCCAACCAAGCTGGTCAGCATCAACTCTGCAATTTCTTAGTACCTACAGCACTGAGATGTTAAAGCCTCAGCCTTAAGATGGCCACTATGGGGAAGTGGGATTTGAATCCAGGCGTTCCTGACTCCAAGGGCAGCAACTCAGTTTGCTAATGCCACACGGATGTATTCTCCATGATATATTATTGCTTAAATAGCACTTCACACACATTATCTCATTTAATCTTCAAGTGAATTTATTGCTATCACCCCATTTTACAGAAGAAGAAACCGAAGGTCAGGCAGACTAAAAGACACTCATAGTAGAACACTGCCAGTGTCAGAGACAATCTCAGAACTCAGGTCTCCAGAAAGCTTAACCACATAAAATTGCCTCTCTCAATTTGATCTCAATAGCCCTCTCTGGGCCGCCACTAGTGATCAGTCACCAAGTAGTACTGGGGCTTCCCTCTACCATCCCTCCCTCAGAGAGAGTTTCCCACAGGCCATCTGCACCTTGCATGGATTCCCCCTCCAAGTGTCCCTTTGCTGTCAGGTTCCTGACTGACTCCTCCCCCACTAGGATTGAAGTAGTATGCCTTGACATTTCACTGGCTTACGAGGGACCCATCTTTGTATCCTGAATTCTTGTAAACCCAAGAATCCTCCATTCTGCTAGGTTATGGAACAACTTTAACCCAGTGTGCCCCAGCCCACTCTTATCTCATGCGGCTAAAGTAGTAAGCCATCTAAGAGTGCCCCCGCCCCATATCCTGCCTGACCAGTCTGCCCCTGATACGAAGGTGGCTTTTGGACTATTTAAACTGTGTGTCTACTGGGGTTCAGGGCAGCTCCTGGGACTTTATCCCTTCCTGAATTATATTACTGATGGTCTTGGCCTGTTGATTCTGTCCGAGTGTCTATTTCAGGATGTTGAAAAGGGGGAGGGCACTCAGCCAGAGCTGCCAGTTTGAATCTGTCAGGGAAAGGCTTCCCAGGAAGACTGAGACCTGGGGGAAGCGGGGGAGGCTCTGCCCTTCCTTCCCACCCCCATGAATCTGCTCTAGGCACCAGATCTCCTAGACACACACACACACACACACACACACACACACACACACACACACACACACACACACACACACACACACACATCTTCACTCCTCCAGGTTCCTCAAGAGGGCTTAAAGCTGTTGGGTAGAACCCAGGCATTACATTACATAACCAATGAAGTGATCTAAGTCTTACTCTAAGGAGGATGCCGGATGGCAACCTGTCATTCCCATACATAAATGCTCCTAAAGACCGTCCTCCTTTGTCCACTCTCTAGATTTCCCTACCTGGGCCAAGGCATCTAGCGGAATGAGGGAAGGCTAGCCAATGGGGCCAGGAAGGACTCATTTCCTGCAGTTTCAGCCTCTGCCTATGATTGGCATTCTAGATGCTGCTGCTCAGATGGATCTTCAACCCACCCCCACCCGCTACACACACATCCCAGTTTCTCCCAAGCAAACCCTGATGTCCCAGGAGGTGACTCAGCCACTGCCTTCCTGGGGGCCAAGACCCCAGCAAAAGACGTTACAGGGCCAGCCACTTCCTTGAGGGCAGGGGCACTGAATAAAGCCGACCAGCCCCACTTATGGTCCATCAGCTAGCAGGACACACACAAAGGCCATAACCGCTACTGGGGAAGGTACCTAACCCCCATTCAGTCAGGGGCTGGAGAAAGCCCAGGAAGGGTCCAGCCACACAGAGTTTTGCCCCTTCCCCCGCACCAGCTGAAGGCCCTTCTTTTCCTCCCGCTCATTAATCTCTCCGCAGGCAAGCTTGTTAGGTTTTCCTTTAAGGGGCCTCGACGCGGCCCAGACGAGCCGGGCTGGCACTCAGGGTGCCAAGGGCCGATCCGTGCACCCCGGCGATGATCGCCCTAGATCCCCGCTGGCCTGGGGGGAGAGGGGAAGCGGCAGCTGGAGGGTGGGGCGGGGGGCAGGCCAGCGACCCCTCGCAGCCCCCGCCCACGCTCCCCTCCCCCAGGGAAGGGGCAGGCGGCGCCGCATTGCTGTGGGAACCCCCAGGCGTGCCGGCTGACAGGCGGGGAGGGAGGGCTGGCCCGGCGGCGGGCCCGGCGGCGCTCACTCACCTCCTTGAGCTGCTCCATCTCGCTGCGGATGGTCTCGTACTCCAGCTCCAGCTCCTCGTACTGCAGCTTCAGCTGCTGCTTCTCCTCCAGCACCACGAGCCCATACTCGGCCGCCTGGATCTTCTCGCGGGTGGTCTCGCCCAGTTCGTGGAAAAGCCGCTTGACCTCGGCCCGCAGCCACTCGGGCTGCGACTCCATCACCAGCTTGCTGTACTCCTCCTCCTCCATGGTCCCCGCCATGGTCCCGGGCCGCGGCGGCGAAGTGCGGGGGGCTGCGGGGGCGGACGCGGGGGACCTGGCTGCGCTGCGCTGCGCCGGCGGCGCCGGACCGTGTCTGCCTGCCCGCTGGGCGGCCCTCAGCTGCAGCAGCCACGGCGGCCGCCCATGCCGGCCGGCCTAGCCTTGATGAGGGCTGGAGGAGCCCTCACACCATGCTGGCCCCGTAGCCTAGCCTAGCCGCCCCGCCGGCCTCCTCGGGCCCTAGCTCTGCCCTGGATCTGCTCCGGCCCCGGGCGCTGCTCCTCCGGGACCTCCCTCACCGGGAACGCCACCGCCGCCGCCTCCGCTGCCGCGTCTGCCCAGGGGGAGCGTCGGGCCGCCGGTCCCTCCCCAAACGCAGCGAGGCGAGGCGCTCGGCTCCGCTCCAGTCTCCTCCCGTCCCCGGCCGACCTCGGGAACTACAAGGCCCAGGAGGCTCACTCAGCCCCGCCCAGGCCCTCCCCGCCCCCCTCCTGGAGACCCGCCCCTTTCCTTGAGCCGTCCCCTTGCCTCCCGCGCCGGATTGGTCCCCGAGAGCCTCGAGGAAGAACGCCGATCTCCTTCGGAGCGCCGGCACGCCCGACGTCACCGAAGGCTGGCCGCACCCGCACGATACATTGTATCCCTCCCCGCTTCCCACTTCCGGTCTGGAGAGCCGAGCCGGCCCCAGCCCGGTTCCCGCAGCTGTTGGCCTTTTTTGAAAGGAAAGGAGGGCGGGGCGGGAAGGGACACGCCCCTGCTGTCTGGTGATTGACCGCTGACGTGGCTCCTGTGTCTGCCCTGCATCCAGTAGGGTCGGAGCTCCGGGAGTAACGGTCCGAAACCGTCCCTGGGGCGGCTGCTGGGGGCGGGGCCTGAAACTCGGGTCCATCTGGAAGGTGGGGCGCGTGCTCTGCGCACCTGCGTGCGGCTCTCCCAGCTTAGGTGCTCGGGCTCTCCGAGGTCCTGGCTCCGGGACACTAGGAACATCTTGCGGGGAGCACTGGGCCTGGCTGGCGACGTGGGCCACCATGGTTTCACCTCTTTGAGGCTCTTTCCTCATCTGTAGATGGGGATGGCAGCTTTACCTTGCAAGGTGGCGGTACCCAGAGGATCGTTTTACAGATGAGGAAACTGAGGTTCAATTCAAACCCAGTGTAAGTAGCGGGGCCAAGCTTTAAATTCAGGATCTCTACATACATACATATATGTGTACGTGTGCATAATATATTCCTTATAAACGGAAACAGTAAAGCGCCTTCTGTGTGCTGCACATGTCAACTCTTACAATTTGGTTTCTACTTCCAGCCCAGCAACTGCCTGCCTTTGGGACCTTAAGTCACTTAGTCAGGAAGATGTGCAAAGCACCTGCCAACACATGCAAGTTAAGCCAAGCCTTGCTCTCTATGTGTCAGGTACTGTGCTAAGTGCGGTGGATACCAAGAAAGGCAAAAAAGCAAAACCAAAAACCCAACAACCCCCTCCCCCCCAAAATAAACAAGCAACCTCCAGTCCTTTCCCCCAGGAGCTCACAGTCTTAATGGGAAAAACAGACATTCAAGATACATGGCCACATTTGGGTGGAAGCCAAGTGAGGGGCAGCTGGGGAGTGGGAGAAGCCAGACATCCGTGTGACGACCTCTCTGAGCCCCAGTTTCCTTTTCTATAAAATAAGGGGGTTTGAGTTACAAGTGACCACTAATGTCCCTCACGGTTCTAGAACCTATGAATTCCAAAGGACAGGTTTTCTTTTGCCAATAATTCCTTTTTAGAAAGATAACATAAAGCAGCCAAAAAATCTAAGACACTCAAGTATGCCACAGAATCCCCGCCGGAGTCAGAAGGCATGAGTTCAAATTCTGCCTCTGATTTTTACTACCTCTGTGTCTTCCAGTGACTTGATCCCTTGGTTTCCTGCTCTGTCAAATGGCATCAGATGATCTTATAGGTCACTTCCAGTTCTACTCTGTGATCTATGTGTATGATGTGTAGCAACATGGGGGCTCAGTAAGTCAATCTCAGGCTGGAAGGGACCCCAGAGACCCAGAGACCATCCTTCATTTTGGAAAAGAAGACCTGAGACTCAGGAGGAGTTGCCCGGGATCCTGAAGGTAGTAAGCCTCAGCATAGTCCTCGCCTCCAGAGCTGGTGTTCTTTCCATGGATGTGACTAACGTTCCAGTTTTATGCTCAGGGCCTGGGGTCTGCCACCCCAGCCCAGCCTTTGACAAGAGCCTGCCCCCATGTCCTGCCACACTGATGGCTTTTACTTCTTTCTACCAAGACTTGCCTTGCCTTCCATTTTCATCCCTTTCTTCCACCTTGTTTCTACTCAAGCCAAGTCCTTGAACAACCCTTGCTCGAGTGTTTCTGTCTATCTCCCCCTTTGTAGTCAGAGACTAAAGCCCAGCTTGGGCTTTATCTAGCACAGCTTTGTCTTGCTACCCCAGCCTCAGCCATTCCCACTGCCATTCTTCTTCTCTTGCTCCTGCCCTTGTGAATAATACCTGTGGTCTTATAACTAGCATTGAAATTTGCAAGAAGCCGATACAGGACTCCAGAGTTCATTGTAAAATGACCCAACCAAGAATGACAACTCAATAAAATTAGTAAGCCTTTGGGACTTTTGATTGTGACTCTTTGGTAGATGTGAAAATCAAACCTTCATAGGTACAATTAGCAAGCCAGTCGCTGGTCTAGACTGGAGGTCAAAGACAAAAATAAAAGTCTTCCTCATCAAGGATCTCCCATAGGACCACAGATTTAAGGCTGAGATTTGATCCTTAGGGCCTATCTAGTCTAAACCTCTTATTCTGCAGGAGAATCTAGAGATGTTGAGTGACTTTTCCAAGGTCACAGGATGACAGAGGGAGGATTCAGGCTGAGGCCTTCTGGACTGCCTCAGGCCAAACACATCAGTCTCTCCACATCACCCTTCTTCCTCCCCATTCATACTAGATGATGACATTTGGAAAACTTCCAACACTTCTTTCTACCACCTGGTATAGGGCAGTGCCAGGAAACCTCCAGTAGATCTGGCCTGGCAGCTTCTTCCCAGAAGAAGGGATTGATCTGAAGTGACATTTCATCAGTTCATTGTGCTAAGAGCTCAGTGATTTCCCCTAGCTCCCATATCCTTGGGACCCTGAGACCTGTAAACCCCAGGCAATGGGGGTGCCTCTGCTAGTCAGATGACCCAGTGACTTGGACAATGCTTGTGTTTACACTGGCATAGGACTGGTGCTGTTGACATGAGACTCAGAAGGAGATACAAATCTATTCGAGGAGAAGGCCTTCCAAGTACCTCTCCTACCCCCCAACTCTAGGCGGTTGCAGAGAGTTGCAACTGAGCTCAGTTGCAGAGAGTCAGAGGTATGGTCACATAACAAAGTATCTTTGCTTGGATGTTCTCTGGTGTAATATGTGCTGTGGCCCCAAAGCAATCCCTGGCATGGCTGTGAATGGCCCCCCATATACTCTTCATCCCTGGGGAACATAGACCTATCACAAGCTCCTCCTTACCTCTAAGAGGATTAGAACACACAACAAATACAGAGGAACACTGGGCCGCTGCAAGCTATTTATTCTCATGTATTGTCTGTGTGAACCTGGGCAAGTCACTTAACCCTGTATGCCTCAGTGTTCTCATCTATAAAATGAGTTGGAGAAGGAAATGCAAACCACTCCACTATCTTTGCCAAGAAAACCCCCAAAATGGCGTCACAAAGAGTTGGACACAACTGAGAAATGACTGAACGACAATAAAGCCCCCCTCACACTGCCCCATGGATCTCCCAAAGTTTGGGCCAGTTTGACATTAATGCTGTAGTGCTAATTACAACACTATCCAAATAGGCAGCAGGTAGCTATCACAATGGATTAAGCATCAGGCCTGGAACTGGGAAGACCTGAGTTCTAAAGTGACTTCTCTGATATACTTCCTGACTTTGTGGCCCTGGGCAAGTCACTTAAGTCTCTGTTTGCCTTGTTTCCTCATCTGTAGAGCAAATGGTAACACTTCACCTCCGAGAGTTGTGAGGCACAAATGAGATATTTGTGAAATGCTCAACATGGTGGTTGGCACACAGGAGGCACTCTGAAAATGTTAGCTGCTGTTGTTAAATGGGGTTTGATTTCTTCTGGTCCAATGCATTCAGATCTGGGCATTCATCTTTGGTGGATGGCCTCATCTGGGGCCTGTCAGCCCCCTAGCCCACTGTTAACCTCATTCTATTATTCAAAGTGATAGATCTCATCCCTGAGGTGCTGGAGCATCTGGGGGACTAGCAGCATCCAGCTTGGCAACAGCTCCTTGGAGACATAAGCAGCTGCCCTGGCAGTTGGCACTGACCGCCACATCGTTAGGCACAATTTCAAGGCTTTTAAAAATGGTGGCGCCCAAAGCTGACTCACTATTCCCAGCTGGGGGTGGGGGAGGAGGAGATTCTAGCACAGATGCAGCAGGGCCCATGACCTGGGATTTCTGGGGTCCCGAGCTATCTGCCCTAGACACACCCAGGAGAAGGGGAAGGGCCCCAAAGGCATTGACAGGGACAGAAGAGTCACTGACTATGCCACACAGAGTCATCGCTGCCCAACCCAGTGATGTGTGCAGGGCCTAAAGACAGCCATGGGCTCATAGTACTGCGCACAGTAGGACACTCACACTGGGGCTCCACACAACACAGGAGAACACCAGTGTGGACTCACAAAGCCAGTCAGGTAGCTTGGCTCACTTACTCATCTTCCTGTCCTGGTGCCAGATGCTCCAGCCCAGAACCTTAGGCCATCACTGCCCTTATACTGTGCTATGAGGCAACCCAAGCAGCTGAGAGCAGCTAAAAACCTGATCGGGGTTGAGGGCTATGCTTCTGCCTGTCTGCCTCACATGAATTACTTGGCTTTGATGATCCTGTAGGAACATGGGTGGGACTAGGAGAACTTGGAGTTACAGCTCATCATTTCCCAGCGCACCAAGCAGATTTTTGAAGCAGGCACAGCTGAAAATTCAATTAAAAATGGTAAACAACTGGCCTGGGGTTAGAGAGGCTAAACCAGGCAGAACACCATGGCTTTCTTGGGTCTTCTGGGAATTCTTGAATATTAGATCAGACTTCAGCCAGAGCCAGCTTGTGGCTGTTTGGAGAATGAGACATGGATCCTTCACTCCTGGTAACAATGTCCTCCTCCTGCTTCTCATCAGAAGGCTTCATTTAGTGACGATTTGATTTTGATTCTGGCCTCTGTGGCATCCTTATCCAGCCCCACAGGGCTCCTAACCAACAAGAGATTCCACAGGTGAAAATCTGAAAAAATCATTTTATGGCTAGCTTTTGTTCTAACATCACCTAGATTTTCCTGTGTTCCCTCCCTCCCCACTTCCAGAAATACTTTTTTAAAACAAAGAATTTATTTTTATTTTATTTTATTTTTGCTTTTTGGAGAGGGGAAGGCAGGGCAATTGGGGTTAAATGACTTGCCCAAGGTCACGTGGCTATTAAGTGTTAAGTGTCTGAGTCTGGATTTGAACTCAGGTCCTCCTGACTCCAGGTCCAGTACTCTATTCACTGCACCACCTAGCTACCCCCTTTTCAATTTAATTTAATTTTTTTTGCTTGCTAAAAGAATTTTTAAAAATCAAGTCAAATCTATAAGAATACAAGTCATTCCCCAATTGATAAATGGTCAAAGGATATGAACAGGCAGTTTTCAGAGAAAGAAATTAAAGATATCTATAAGCATATGAAGAAATGCTCTAAATCACTATTGATTAGAGAAATGCAAATCAAAACAACTCTGAGTTACCACATCCTACCAGTCAGATTGGCTAAGATGACAAAACAGGAAAATGACAAATGCTGGAGAGGATGTGGGAAAATTGGAGCACTAATGCATTGCTGGTGGAGTTGTGAACTGATCCAACCATTCTGGAGAGCATTCTGGAATTATGCCCAAGGGGCTATAAATAATTTCATACCCTTTGACCCAGCCATACCACTTCTAGGGTTATATCCCAAAGAGATCATAGAAGTGGGAGGAAGACCCATATGTACAAAAATATGTATAGCAGCTATCTTTGTGGTGGCAAAGAATTGGAAATTAAGGGGATGCCCATCAATAGGGGAATGGCTAAACAAGTTGTGGTGTATGCATGTAATAGAATACTATTGTGCTAGAGGAGGAGCAGATGTATAAGCCTACCTAGAGAGGCTTATACAAATTGATGCTGAGTGAGAAGAGTATAACCAGGAGAAATTTGTACACAATCCCAGACACAATGTATGTGTGTTGACCAACTATGACAGACTGGACTCTTCTCAGCAATGTGATATGTCAATCCCAAAAGACTCATGATGGAGAGAGATGCTTACATCCAGAGAAAGAACTAGAAAGAACTGAGTTTGAATCCTGATTGAAGCAAACTACTTAATCTTTTTCTTTTCATTGTTTGGTTTTATTTCATCTTTACAATTTTTCATTCCATCTAGTACAATGTGCCTTTGTAACCTGACTAATGTCTAATGTGAAAATATTTAGATCCTATACTGGACTATATACTGTCGTGGGGTGTGAGGGAAGGGAGGGAAGGAAAATTTGAAACTTAAGGAACTATGGAATTGAATCTTGTAAACTAAAAATAAACAAATTAATAAAAAAAAAGAAAAAAAATTTCCAAAAAAGCAATCAAAACGTTACAAAAAATCTGACATTTTAGGAAATGTTTTGCATTCATTTTCCCACCACTCCCACCAAGGCGGGGCACTTGGAGGTGTTTTCTCCTAGGCCTTCTTGGGGGCCAAGCTGGTTCTTTATGACTTTGCAACATTCATGTTTCAATTGCTTTGTGGTTATTGTTCTTTCCATAGACATTGTTGTAGTGATTGTATATATTTGATTGTATATGTTGTTTTCCTAGCACTGAGGATTTCATTTTGTATCCATTTATGTAAGTTTCTTTCTTTTTTTATATTCTTTAAACATTCATTTCTTTCTTTATTTTTTGTTATATTTGAGTCCCTAGTTGTCTCCCTCCCTTTTTCCCAACCCATCACTAGGAAAGGCCAACATTTCACAAATATGCATATGCGTGTGCACACACACACACACGCACACACGCACAAACACTCATAACTATATAATACATCCTTCCATGTACCGGTTCTTTCTCTAGAGGTAGATAGCATTTTCCTTCATAAGTCTTTTGAGCTTTATTTGAATATTCATATTGCTCAGAATAGCTTGATTATTTACAATACTCTTTGAACAATATTGGTGTTATTGTATACAACATTCTCTTGGTTCTGCTCATTTCACTCTTCATTATGCCATGCAAGTCTTTCCGTGTTTTCCTAAAATCATCCTGCTCGTCATTTCCTACAGCACAGTGGCATTCCATTGCAAACACCTACTGAAATTGGTTTAGCCATTCCCCCAATTGATGGACACCCCCTGAATGTCTAGTTCTTTGCTACCAAAAAGAGAGCTGCTATCAATAGTTTAGAACGTATAGGTTCTTTTCCTTTTCTCTCTCATCACCTTAGGAAATAGACTAATTGTGGTATTGCTGGGTCAAAGGGCGTATAGAGTTTTAGACCTCTTTAGACATCATTCCAGATTGCTCTCCAAAGTGGTTGGATCAGTTCACAGCTCCACCAACAGTGTATTAGTGTCCCAGTTTTTCACAACCCCTTTGACATTTGTCATTTTCTCCTTCTATCATTTTAATCAACCTGATTGGTGTGAGATGGTATCTCAAGATTGTTTGAATCTACATTTCTCTAATCAACAATGCTTTAGAGCATTTTTTCTCATGACTTTTTATAGCTTTGATTTCTTCCTATAAAAACTGCCAACTCATATTGTTTAACCATTTATGCAGGCCTATTTCTTGAGGGTCGGATAGCCTATGGGGAAAAACTTTCTATCACACCACTAGGGTACAGTTAAAAACAATGGGGTAAAGACCTCATTTGCAAAGAAGAAGTAGCCAAAGTTTACAGGCCTTTTTGGATATCTCCAAAGATAATCAGAAAGCCTTCCCTTTACCATGTGGTTAATTATCCTGGAATCAGTTACTGCAGGTACACAGAAGCTCCCGTCTCTCCAAGGCACTTTCCTTACATTCTTCTCCCAGAAGTAGCTCTCTAGCATCTTCCATATGAAGATACTGTCCTAGTTCCCCTTAGAGCTGACTTTTACCGAAGAGAAATAAACCATTGCATTCACATTCCATGGTTTGTTTGACTTCCATAACAACGGGCATTTACTTTGTTTTCAGTTCTTTGCTATCACAAAAGTTTTATTATTATTATTTTGGTGTATATATATATATATATATACACACACACACATACATATATATATACATGTATGCATGTATGTACACATATCTAGCTATCTAATTCTATCTATATTTGCTTAGCATGGTATCTGGCATATAGTAAGTGCTTATTAAGTATTCTATATCTATCTAATTTATATGTCTGTCTATCTGCTTAACAGTGGAATGTCTACGTCATAGGGTATGAACAGTTTAGCCTTTATTGGCATTATTCCAAATTGGTTTCCAGAATGGTTACACTAATGCATAGCTCCACCAACAATGCATGAGTGTGTCTACCTTTTTACACTCTGTCCAACAATCTTTTGCTAAACTTCACAATTTGCTGGGTTTGAGGTGAAACTTCAGAATTGTGATTTGCCTTTCTCATATTATTATCAATTTGGAGCATTCTTTCATAATAGTTTGTAAATCTTCTTTAATGAAGTTTGTTCATATTCTTTGGCCATATATCTATTGGGGGAATGGCTTCTAGTCTTATCTATTTCTATTAGTTGTCGATATATCTTAGATACCCTCATAAGAGATATTTGATATAGATTGCCCCACACCCAGTCAATACTCTTAATAATACCTGGCATTTATATAGCATTGTAACTTGCAAAGAACTGCACATACAGTATCTTATTTTGTTCTCACAACAGTCCTAGGAGGTAGATGCAATTATTATCTCATTTTACAAATGAGGGAACTGAGGCTCAGAGAGTTCAAGGGATTTGCCCCAGGCAGCCCAATTTATAGGTGTCTGAAATGGGACTTAAACCCAGATTTTCCTGACGACGTCTAGTGTCCACTAGCCACCTCCCTTAACCTTCTTCACTCTATGAGCTGGTCTGGAACAGGGGCAAAGTAAGACCTGTTGCCAACCTCTTGAGGCAGGAGCAAAACCACAGAGTTGGAAGGACCTCAGCAGCTATGTGGTCCATCTCATATCCTATAGCATTCTTAACATGTGATCACCCAGTGCCTGTTGCCAATAGTCCTCTTCTCCCATGGAGACTGCTCTCACACAGTATAGCCAAATGTAATTGGAAGGTGCCTCATCTCAGAAGTCAGTGAGTCCAACCCACTCTCCCCTAAAAATATGGCCAAAAAGTGGTGACCCCATCTTTGTTGGCAGTCCTGTCAGGTTCCTTTGAGGCAGGCCAGGACCCTTGGGCGTTGCCCCAATTGTTACCACCTTGTTTCCTGACAGTGAGCCTGAGTTAGCCTTTCTGCAACATCCACCATTGCTCTTGATTCTGCTGTCTGGGGCCAAACAACAAGTGGAGTCCCTCTTCAACGTGGCAGCTCTCCAAATACTCAAAAATAGTTATGACATCACCACCTAAATCATCTTGTCTCTGGGAGAAACTTCTGTTTCTGCCCTTCATCCTCAAGTGGCATGAGGTCAGGGTTCATCGCATTCTGAGCGCCCTCTTCTGGTTACTTTCCGGATTAGTGTCTTTCCTAACTTGGCGCCCAGAACCAAGTCTGAATATGATAAAATCTAAATGTGGTCTGGCCAGGGGACACTACAGTGAGACTCTCATCTGCTTGTTCCTGAGAGCTAGACCTAGTCCAGTCCCAGGACACTGAAACTTTCTTTTTTTTCAAAAAAGAAATCACATTCTGTATCCCAAAGAGATCTTTAAAAAAAGGCGGGGTGGGGGGTGGGGGAAGACCTATTTAAACAAAAATATTTATAGCAGCTCTTTTTGTAATGACAAAGAATTGGAAATTGAGGGGATGTCCATCAGTTGGGGAATGGCTGAACAAGCTGTGGTATATGATTCTGATGGAATACTATTGTGCTTAAGAAATGATGAGAAGGCTGATTTCAGAAAATCCTGGAAAGACTTACATGAACTGATGCAAAGTGAAGTGAGCAGAACCAGGAGAACATAATGGTACACAGTAACAGCAATACAGGACAATGATAGACCATGAATGACTTAGCTATTCTCAGCAATACAATGGTCCAAGACAATTCCAAAGAACACATGGTAAAAAATGCTATCCCCCTCCAGAGAAAGAACTGGTGGAGTCTGCAGATCAAAGCATACTATTTTTCACTTTCTTAATTATTTTTGTTTTTTTTTCTTTCAGACTATGTCTTCCTTCACAACATGACTAATATGGAAATTAAAAAAAAAGAAATCACATTCTTTGGCTCCCTCTTCATATGACTTACTCATAATGAGCTTGCTTGCAAGTCACAGTTTCCGTATTTTTTTCAAAGGATCGTCTCCCCATCTTGTTCTTGTGAAGTCAATCTTTGGAACCTCAGTTTAAGAATTTACATTTATCCAATTACATTCTTTTTCAAATTTATTTTTAAATTCTAAAATTAAACACCAAAAAAAAAAAGAAGCATGTTCATATATACAGCAGAAGACAAAAGAGAATTCTGCATGAAACAATGAATCTCCATTTCACAAGACTTGCTTTTTAAAAAGGTGCCTAATAAACACCACATGTTAATTTCAAAACTCTTGCTTGTCTGTTTTTCCTTCTGAAAGTCTTTCTATTCTCTTCTGCACACTTAAAAAGCTTTCAGTGGTCCTCTTTTACCCCCATCAGTATTGTTAATCACTCCCTCCCCCTTTCCCCAATTGAGAGAGGAATAAAGACTTAATAAGTCAAAGAAAAGGAATCTTTACAGTTTAGTCTTTGCACTTTTCATACATCCAATATGTTCCTTTCAAAAAATGGAGACATCCTTCGTCAGAGGTTCTTTGGAGACATTGATAGTCATTGCTCTGATCAGAGTCCTTTGGTCTTTTGAGTTTTCTTTACCATGGTATTGTCCTGGTATAAATTGTCTTCCTGTTTCTGCTCCCTCCACTTTGTCAATTCATATGACCCGGAATTCTTTGTTCTCTCTTGTTATTTCTTATGGCTCAATGTGATTCCATCACCACAATTTGTTCAGCTGCTCCACAATTGCCTGAGGCAATGGAAAGCACCCACTTAGATTCCGGTTCTTTTCTTCCTACTTTCCTTTTACTCTCCAATCAAAGGAGTTAGCTCTGCCTGTCTCTCTTGCTGCTCCACATTATCTTCCCGATTAATCCCTGTCCCCATCCCCACTTGCTTGCTTTTTTCACTGAACTCAGTGTGTTCAACCCTCTTTTGCCCATAAGAGTGAGGCTTTTCTAATGCCCATCCCTATCCCCTTCCTCCATGTTAGTATATTTTCCTCTATCCTAATTATAAGAAATAGTATATTCCACCCTTTCTTTTGCCTTCCTACATGAATGCATTCATTCTGTTATGCTCCCTTCTCTTCCCTCCCTGCCTGCTTCAGATCCTCAGAACAGAACCTGTCTCTCCCCAGGACCTCTCTTTTTTCTTATTTAACTCCCTCAATACACTTTGAAGAAATTAAGATTCTGAAGGGACACTTTTTTCCTCTACCATTAGAATTCTCCTTCATTAGATTCTCCTTCAGTTCTTTCCAATTGCTCAAATAAATTCACTTTTCTCAGTGTCTCTGGACTCATGTTGGTATTTCAAAGTTCCTACTCAGCTCTGGCATTTTCAGCAGAAATACTTGGAAGCCTCCTATTCCACTGAAGACTCATTTCCCTCCTCTAGGATTTTATTTGGGGCAAGTTATTGTTGGTTGCAAGCCCATGTTTTTTATCTGCTGAAATATTCTTTCCCAAGATTTCCTTTTGTGTTTAGTAGAAGTTGTCAGGTCTTGTGTGATCCTGACTAGAGCCTTGGTATTTGGATGCTTTCTTTCATGATGCCTTCAATACACACACACACACACACACACACACACACACACACACACACACACACACACACACACATGTGTATGTATATGTATATATACTTTTGTAATGATGGAGCTCTAGATTTTGGCTGTGACATTCCTGACCCTTTTTGTCTTTCTTCCTTCCTTCCTTTCTTTTTTTGCTCTTTTTGAGAGGAGTAGTGGATTCTTTCTATTTAACTTTCCCCTTTGGTCTTAATAAATTCAGGTTATTTTCATTTGTGAATTCATAAAATAAAGCATTCAGACCTTAAAAAATACTGTCCAGGGTGACCAATGGATTTAAATTATTTTTTTCTTGGCTTATTTTTTTGTGTCAGTTGCTTTAGATATCTTACATTTTCTTCATTTTTTTTTCAATCATTTGATTTTGTTCTAATATTTCTTAACTGTCTCATTTTTAAAATTTCTGTTCAATTTATTTTAGTTTTCAGGGATTCCATTACATGGGTAAGGTATACTTTTTTTTTTCTAAATTATTTAATCTTGCATTTCTTTCCTCAAAAGCTTAAAATTTTTTTTTTTTTGGTCTTTTGCTTCATTTCTTCTAGTTATTTATATGATCCCTTGTCTCTGTTTCCAATTGTTAGTGTTCAGTTTGCAATAATTTTTCATACTAGTTGGTATTCTCTTTAATTTATTCATCTCTTTAGTTTTTGTTTCCACATTGGAATTCTGTGCCAGGTCTAAGCTCTGACCCTTGCTGCACTTTTGGTTGGAGTGATCAGTCCTACTTAGTCTTGCTCTGAGTCCCCTGAGTTCTTGTACCATTGGTCACCTCCTGGGTCAGATCATTCTTGAATCTTTGAACTACAGGGTGCTGGGTCTTTAGGGCCCTCTCTGCTATCTCAGGATAGAGTATCTAGGGACTCAGAGGCTGGACTGTTCTGAATTCAGTTCTAACTGACACTGCACTGGTTTGTGTCTTTCAAGGACTCCATGTTGGACATTTCCCATGACCTTGGACCTTCTCAGGGGAGTCCTAAGTTCTTGCTTCCTGTGATATAGTCTTGCAGGCCACACATGTCCCATGTTTGACAGTTGTACTGGTGGCAAGGCTCCTTCTTCTACTGTCTGTGGATTTCTTGTTGGTCTTTTTTGCTGTTATGGGATGGCAGATTTCTCTTGCTGTACTTTCTCATGGGTTTCCTTAATCATTTTATAGGCTAGTGTAGGCAATGTTTGAATCAGGCAGCAGTCTTGGCTCATCTCACCAACGTTTTATCTTATTTGATTTGACCCAATGTATCTGTCAAGATCTTTTTGGATCCTGACTCTGCCTTCCATTGTGTGGACTCTCCCTCCCTCCCAGCTTTGTGTCATCTGCAAATTTGATAATATGAAAATCAATTGCTTTATCCAAGTCACTGATAAAAATGTGAAACAGTAGCCAGTTTAGGGCTCCTGTCAGGTCAACATCAAACCATTGGGGTGGCTAGGTGGCGCAGTGAGTAAGAGTGCCAGCCTCGGAGTTGGGATGACCCGAGATCAAATCCGGCCTCAGAAAATGAGCACCCACACATAAATAATGACTAGCTGTGTAACCTTGAGCAAGTTACTTAACTCCAATTGCTTAAAAAAAAAACCAAAAAACATCAAACCATTAATGAAGAATCTTTGGGCTCTGTCATCCAACCAATCCCCAAACCATTTGACTGTATTATTGTCAAGCCTGAGGCATCTAACTCTTGGCCAGCAGACCACAAACAGCCAGCAAAGTACTCTTTCCCTCTACATTTAAATGTAATTAGGACATGTTAAATGAAATAAAGAAAATATAATTCAGCATTGTTAATTTCCTAGATCCATATGAGGCCCATAAGGATTCATTTCTATTTGAGTTTAAAACCACAGCATAGTCCATATCTCCCCATATTTTCTTCAAATAATATCATGAAAATCTGTCAAGTCTAGTGGAAATAGCTTTGAATTTGAGGTTTTGAGGTCAGAGGATCTGGGTTCAAGTCACAGCTCTGTTCCTTGCTACCTGAGCAAGTCATCTCATCTCTGTGGAACTCAATGTCCTTATCTGAAAAAATGAGGCAGTAGCCTCAATAATCTTTTTTTTTTTTTTTTAGCTTTTTGGAGGGGGAAGATAGAGCAATTGGGGTTAAGTGACTTGCCCAAGGTTGCATGGCTAGTTTTTGTGTTACGCAGCTAAGGCTGGATTTGAACCCAGGTTCTCTTGACTCCAGGGCCAGTGCTCTATTCACTGTGCCACCTAGCTACCCCTTAACCTCAATAATCTTTAAGTTCCTTTTAGCCTGAAACCAATGATCTTGTGATCATCTAGGTGGCACCATAGTGGATACAGTGCTCTATCTAATGTCAGGGAGATCTGAGTTCAAATCCAGCCTTAGATACTTCCTAGCTGTGTGACCCTAGACAAGTCACTTAATCTCTGTTAGCCTCAGATTCCTCATCTGAAAAATGGGATAATAATTGCACCAGATATATCTCTCAGGGTTGTAATAAGAATCAAATGAGATACTCTTTGTGAAGTGCTTTGCAAACTTTAAGGCACTACAATGTAATGTAATAACATTATTATTACTTCTACAAAAGGTTTTTCCCAATATCTAGGTCACCTATATCTAAAATATTCCTCTGATAATTCAGCAAACTCATACAAAAGTGGGAAAGAGGTTAGTGCCACAGGTCTGGATCTTGATGGAGTGATGTTGACTCTTGTCAATGTCTCCACTTCCTATGTCTTCACTAGCACACCCTAGGCTCTGAAACATTAATAATTAGCCTTGGTGCTAGAGAAGAAGGGAGGAAACCGCCTCCTTGCTGTCATCAATGGAGGTGGGAAACAATGGCCCTAGCACATCGCGTGCTCTGGCAGTCAGGTGTGGACTGGTTTTTTATGTTTTCTTTTTTTTTTCTCCATTAGTAATGGGGGTGTGGTGTATGCCCAGAATGCTTCACATGGTGTCTCCAGGTGGAGAATGCCAGGAGCTGCTTCCAGGAGAATTGTGATGATGTAAGGAAAAGTGCCTTTGAAAGATAGACAGTGGAGCATGTGTAGACATTCTGGACCTGGTTTCAGTCGGCTATTCACATGTTGAGGAAGGGGCATTTTTGATTAGCTGTGGAGACATTCAAAAAGACCTGTCACCTTTAACTACTGGCTTTGCCTTGTTTTCATCTTGGGAAATTCAGTGATACCTTTGATCCTGGTTTCTGGTGAAGGGAGTGGAGTCTCTGGCCTTGGGCATTTTGAAGAGAGCAAGCCACAAGAATCTGGGAGTCTGGATCAAGCCCATGTTTCTCAGCCAGTGCAGCATCAATGCCCCAAGGAGCAGGGAGCAATCTTTAGGATTTCCTTCAGTTTGCTTACCTGATAGGAACTTATCTAAGGACTCATCTGGCAGAGTTCTGACTTTCGACATGAATATGGTGGGATCACTGCTATGTAGAAATTATGGGGCTGAAGAGTATTCAACTTAAGACAATAGAGAACTTCCTCTTCCCTCCCCACCCCTAATCTCTCAAGATATCTACTTGCCCTAAAGATGTGTTACAGCAGCCTGGCCCTAGAAGAGCATGGCCAGAGCAAACAAACCAAACTGTTTTGTAAGGGAAGTTTCACAGAAGGAAGCCATGTGGGTACTATCATGTTAAATTTAATAAATACTTCAGAAAACCCAAGTTATAAATAGTATTCATTTCATGTACAATCTAATGTTCATGTTCTTTATATATAGGAATGTTCATGTTTGTTGATTTTTATAAATTCCATAATGTTTTAAGAAACCAATTTTCAAAAATACCAGAAAATTAAATAAGGGTAGCAAGGATGGGAGGGGATGAAGGAGAAACACAGGGGAGAAATGATGAAGTATAAATCTAGAAATTTTGTTCTGTTATTTCAGTCATGTCCCACTCCTCAGGACCCAGTTATGGGGTTTTCTAGGGAAAGATGCTGGAGTGGTTCATCATTTCCTTCTCTATCTTGAAATGGACACTCGGACAGAATCACCAGGCCAAGACCATCAGTAATCGAATTCAGGAAGCATTTATTAGCTGGCCAGCGGCAGTCCTAGGGACAAAGTCCCAGGAGCTGCACTGAACCCCAGTAGACACACAGTTTAAATAGTCCAAAAGCTACCATAGTATCAGGGGCAGGCTGGTCGGGCAGGATATGGCGCGGAGGCACTCTTAGATAACGCAGGTTGTTCAATGACCGAAGGGAGGATTCTTGGGTTTGGTCTGATGAAATAAGAGTGGGCTGGGGCACACTGGGTTAAAGATGTTCGATAACCTAGCGGAATGGAGGATTCTTGGGTTTACAAGAATTCAGGATACAAAGATGGGCCCCTTGTAAGCCAGTGAAAAGTCAAGGCATACTACTTCACTCCCCCCTGTTTTAGGTCAGACTAAGGATTCTTCCGATTCTAGGGTTTTGTAGGACATGTGGATTGCAAAAAGTTTGGTGGCCTCAAGTCTGGATTGGATAAAAGAGAGTAGGCGGTTAATCAGACAGGGGCCGATGGTCAGGGTTAGCACGACAAGAAGTAGAGGGCCAGCAAGGGCCGAGAGAAGGGTCGTTAACCAGGGGGACCAGTCATACAGGGACTGGTACCAAGAGGAGGTGGATCTGCGGGCTTGATCTCGCTTGTCCAAGCGCTTATGGAGAGTGGCAAGGGATTCCCGTATAACTCCGGATCTGTTAGCGTAAAAACAACAGGTTTCGCCCAGGGCCATGCACAGACCCCCCTGTTTTAGGAAAAGGAGGTCCAACCCTCGTCGATTTTGTAGGACAACCTCTGCCAAGGAGTCCAAGGAAGATTCCAAATGGGTGACCAAGCCCTGTAGGGACCTAAGGTCTTGGTCCACCTGTTTGCTGAGGGACTGGAAATTAGTGTTGTCTTTGACCAGGGCTGCCAACCCCACGGCCGTGGAGCCTGCAATGCCTAGGCCCACCAGGAGGGGAACAAGGATGGGGGCTGCCCGTGGCTGCCTCAAAAGGTCAAAATGTTCAGATGCCCCCTCCTCAGAGTAAATGTAAACCTGGGGAAGTACATGAGCCACTACACATAGCTCGTTCGGGTCAGTGAAATGTACTTCCCCAAGACAAGTTGTGAGGCCAAGGGTGCAAGTGAACCAGAGTCCCTTCTGGAGGCATTAGGAACCGGTCAGAGTCCTTTTTGGGAGTAATCACCCAAGACTCCTGGCAGGTCGCCGGTAGGGGTGGCCAACCATTGTTCAGGCGGTTGAGCAGGTTGTGACCGGCCACCTTCACCAGGTTGTATGGTCGAGGGTGTCTCAGGAGGGTGGTCACTGGATGCCTCAAGCAGGGTACAGACAGCAGCTTGCACCTCTGTCAATGCCTGTAAGGACTTCAGAAGACTAATATTAGTGAGGTCAAGAGGTTCAGATTCAGATACCCAGGGTAAAATGGGAGGGGGAACACCAAACATGACCTCAAAGGGTGATAGGGAAAGAGTAGCAGGATTTGGGGTACACCTGACTCAAAGTAGGGCAAAGGGAAGGAGGCTTACCCAAGTTTCGCTGGTTTCTACTTTTAATTTAGCAATGTGCTCCTTCAAGGTCCTATTCATCCTTTCCACCTGTCCTGAACTTTGTTGCCTATAAGCACAATGCAACTTCCATCTAACCCCAAGCATTTTAGACAAATTCTGCACTACCGAGGAGACAAAGGCAGGTCCATTGTCAGATCCTATAGTCATTGGAATACCAAATCTGGGAAGGATCTCAAAAAGCAGCTTCTTAGCTACTACTACAGCTGTTTCAGACTTTACCGGGAAGGCTTAGCTTATTGTTTCAGGCAGAGATAAACAGTTCATGAGTTGTTGCTGGGCAGAGTGCTGGCAGGGGGAAGGGGCAGAGTTAATGTTTTGAGACTGGGGTGGGGAGGTGTGCTGTTACAGACTGCTTTTACAAATCGGTTTTACAGACATAGATCCCAAAGCACCCTATTTACAAGTTGATGTTACAGATTGATATTACAAACTGATGTTACAAACATATATACATTCTAAGGACCCCTTCATCCCCCCCTTAAACAGATGGCACCCAAATCATTTGGGGGCAAGGGGCGATGATCTCAGCTTCCTGAACTGCTTCTCACTGGGAAGGGGTGTAGAGCTGTCCCTGCCTCACAGGGTTCCATCGCTCAAGGGGGGGTGGGGTCTGTAGCCAGTGTCCAGAACCTGGCCTATGTCAGGTCCAGAGGGTGAAGGGTCATGATCTTGGACAGGGGTTGGTACTCAGCCTGAGCTGTCATCTGCAAGTGAAGGGTGCTGAACCTAGAAGACACAAATCTAACCAGGAGATTAAACAAACAAGGGCCAAAAAGAAGTAAGAGAAAATTGACCAGAAGTGGAGTGAGGATGGGCTAGTATAACCCATTACTCAGACTTTTTCACTTTCCTTCATATTTCTACATACTACATAGACAAGATACCTCATAAATTTTTATTCTTTTACCAACATAACTGTACTGCCTTTAACAAAGGAGGTTTCTAACTAGGTTACTTAAGATGAAATTACAGTGATGTAGGCTGAAACTCCAATGATTGGTCAGTGTACCCTTGAATTTCCCACTGGTGGGGAAACCCTAGGCTGGGTCTCCCACCCACAGATTAATCAAGGGTAAGCAAGGGGTGGGTGTTCTGACTGTTTACAGATTAAGCAAGGTGGAGTTCTCTGTTTTACAAATCAATTAAGGGAAGGTTGGGCAGTCTGTTTTACAAATCAAGGAAAGGGTGAGTGGATTTGTGTCTGACATTCAGGAAGGGCAAAATGACAAATCAAAGAGGGAAGGGTAGAGTGGAGCTGAGGAATGATGGGGATTGTGGGGGGCCGCGCAAGGAGGTAAAAGGGGAATCAGGGAGAGGATCGTATAGTCTTAGCTTTAGGGGGTGCTCGTGGACTTCTGTTTTCCATTCTGAGGTGACAGCAGACTTCACTCTGGTGTAATGTTGTTATGTGGGAATAGAGTCCACTTTGACAGCAGTAGGTGTAGTGGGGATCATGACGTGTGGTCCCTTCCACCTCTGCTCCAGACCATGAATTTCTTTTTACCAGCACAGAATCCCCAGGTTGAAACAGGTAAGCTGAGGCAGAACTCCTGATTGGGATCGGGATTAGGAGAGCTGAGGGAAGGAATTTTTTTTTTTTTCTGAATCGCCTGCAGACCCTGAAGGAACTTGATAAGGGAAGAGTTAGTGATTTCAGCTTTTAGGTCTTCCTAGATTAGAGGAAGAATAGGTGGTCATCTTCCATATGTTAGGGAATGGTCTGGACTTTCTCAGCCTTGAGTTCTGAGCTCTGAGAAAATTTCAGATGCCGGCTGCTCAAGGAAGTCAAAGGACCTGATCATCTCCCCCTTAAACAGTTGGGACCCAAAATCATTTGGGTAGATCTATGTTTCATAGGAAGCTGGGTACACAGATTATATATACAGTATATAACAGTGAATACAGATTCACTCAGGAAGAAAGATAATTCAGAAATTGAATCCTTAACATACATTCAGTTACAAATGTTAACTTTTGCTTAGAGCATGAAACAACTACAAATTCGGATCCAAAAAGCCAGACCTCTTCTGTTTTCACAACTCATTACGTTAGTTTAGCAATAAGTTTATCTTGCAAATGAAAGTTTTAATAGGCCTCTTAAAATGACACTAGAGATTTGAAAATTTCTTCTGAAAGTATTTTCCTTTCTTTTAAAACAGTTTCAAGATTTATAATTGATCACTAAACTTTTAGGAAGAAAGTTAGTTGAAAACTTTCAAAATGACCTTAAGCAATTTGCATACTTTCTGCACATGTTCCAATTCCAAATGAAAAATAATATTAGATTTTCCAGTAAGCTTACACGAAAGAACTCATATCTGTTACTGACTATGTGCTCTGATCATGGAAACTTGCTATAGAAGGAAAAAAGCAGGGACATGTGACATTCCAAATATGACAGGATAAAACATCCTTGACTGTTTAAGTTCAGGTAAAGTCACAGATATCCAACCATGCAGTATCTGTTCCATCTTATAGCTAGACTCAGGAATAGGTGGGAAACAGTCCTTTTCAAAGGAATCCCATGGGTAAACTGAGCCAGGAGGGATCCCATCCCAGACAGAGGCTAAGATTGTCCCTTCGGCCTTTACCAAATGTAGACTTCCACCTATCAGCAGTACAGGATCACATTCCCTCTGAGTAGTTTGTGGAATTTTCTCCGAGATACTGATTTAATGCAGACAACTATACCCAAATTCAAACTCAAAATAAAATTTAGTTCTGGTCCCAAGTGCCTTTTACCTTAAACAGCAAGCCTCACCGATCACAGCTCAGAGCTAGTTAGTTATTTTTATTTTCATGGAGCTGCACTAAGCAATGAAGATTCATCAGGTCTCACAAATGTAAAGAATTCCATTTACCATCTTTCCTTCTGAAATCTAAAAGCCAATTGATAGAAATCCTTCTAATCTTTGCAACTTCTTAGCAAGTTAGGTTCATTTAAAACTACACTTAAACAAGTTCCTTTCCCAGGCTGAATGACCTTGCCTAATAGAGATAGTTTCTAGGGGATTTGGCAGTTTTACAACATAAGGAAATTTATATGAATTCTAAGCAGGAGAGACTGGGGGAAGGGTTAATAATGATGCCCCTGCTTAGCAAATTCTCATACATGCAGGAGGACTGTTCTGAATAGGCAGAACTAGTCAGAATAAAGTTTTCATCCAGTTTCCTCCTTTCCACATATAGTAATCAATTAACAATTTTAGATTTCAGTATTAAATTCCCACAGTTTCACCAAATCATTCTGATTATAAGCAATTAACTACAGATAATATTTAATTCACTAATGGGCAGATTTCCCTACCTGCTGTCCTTCTCTCCCTGCTTCCTCTCCCAGGACTAATAAGATTGTTTCCCCATCATCTCATACCAAAGATCTTATAATCATTTCTTCATAAGAATATTTCCCTTTTTCAAAAACTGTTTATCCTGATATCATTAACTATACAATTCCTAAATTCTCTGGTCATAAATTCTTTCTCCCAGTAATTAACAAAATTTATACAAGGAGGTCTCACAGATCTTTTCTTCACATAATTACCAATAATTACCTTTTACAAGTATACTTTTGTAAATATTTGGTTTCTGCGATAACCAATAGCTTGGTTACAAAATCTTACAAGTTTAAACAGTCTTAACTGAAACTTCCTTTTAAACAAAGACAGACTTGGAAGCTTATGATTTCCCAAATTACAATACTCCGAGACTTTTAAGAAAAACTGCTTCTTATACAGCATAGATAATACAACTTTTTACCAGTAACAATACCATAAAAAATTATCATGTTCTTAAATTTGAACTTTGAAATAAAAACAAATGAATTACCAATCTGGTGACCTTAAAAATCAAGTTTTTGAAGTTACACAGAACTAAAATTTTCTTGTTGCCACACACCTGATCAGCTTATCACTAGAAATCAATTACATTCTGGAATCTCACATAGATGGTCAATGTGGTGATTCATAAACTTTCAAATTAACATAAATACATCCTTAGATGAAGCAAGCTTAAAAACCACATGCCTATATTTTTCTTTCCTTTTTTTTTTTCAAGTTTCTCATTTGCTCAATAAGAATTCTACAAAATGCCTTTACAATTCACTGTGCACAATTATTCATTTCATCATTAGTAAGGTGGAAACTATAACTTTAAGTCACTGCATATTTCCAGAATAGCCAAAGTTAAATGAACAATCAGCTATCACAGTAAATATCAGCAATTATTACTACTACCTGTTTGTATCCCAAATATAACAGCTTTAAATTGTCAGATCTTATAACATAAAAAAATCTAATTCACATGAAACAAACATAAGACAGGATTAGCAGAACTGATAAAGTAACATAACTGATTTTACACAACTTTTTGTCCATCTTTTAGTTTCAACAATTTTCAGATTGAAAACTGCTTTATCTAACAACATTTCTGGCTCACAATGGTCACTCAAACTTTACAGTATAAGAGGATTTTACAATTTAGAGATACCATAATAACACAATGACATTATGACATTAATTGCATTTCCAATTCATCACATACAAAAATTACTGATAGAAAAATTGGGCTTACCAAGTACAGAGGCTTTTCTTCTCTCCCCACAACTGCAGAGCCTGGTTGAGGACCCAGGCGTTTGAAAGGAGAGAGGGTCATCCTCATGCCTGGAGGTGTGGGCTTCAGGGTACCCTGGAGTGTTGCCAGGCCCCTCGATATAGCTGCTTTGCCTCCTCCCTCTCCTTTCAAGTGGGGGAGCTTAACTCAAATTCCCTATATTCTTTAGCACTCTTTTTTTTTTTTAGAGTGAGAAACTTTAATAAATTTTTGTAAAATGTTTTCAGCCGATTTAACTTTTACTCCAATAACCTTTATTTATGTGTCCACTCCTTACAAAAACTTCTTTGGAAGTGATAGCTTTGATCTCTCCAGCAAGTGATATTGGGGGGGCGCCTTCCCCCTTTCTCACTACTAGAGAACCCAAAAGAAAATTCACTTTTTCTTATCAAATCTTAGAAAATATTCCAATTTGCCTAAATACCAAATAGTACAATGAATTCTGACTTACCTTTAGCATCAAATTAGGAGTGACACTCTTTACTTTTCATATGAATTTAATTGACTAACAGTTTTATACACAAATTTTTTCTCTTTTAGGTGAGGGAGGAAATAGTAAAATTCTCGTCTGCCTGCCTCTCTTTCTCTCCTTCTCCAGCCTACCTTCAGCATCGGTGAAGGGAGCTTGTCCGGGGTTGTTGACCACCGGGGTTTCTCTCAGGGGGAAATAGCTGGGCAGAAGTGGGGGTTTTGTCAGGACTTGGGACCTGGTCCCTAGATACTGAACCAGGGCCATAGGGGGTGCCCCCACGAGTATGTGAGGGACCAGTGAGATCAGAGGTAGAGTCCAGCTGGACCAGGTAGGGAGGTGGAGGAGCAGAGGGGGATAGGGGGTCCCCCAGAACCCCCATCTCCTCTGGGGAGGGAGATAAAACAGGATATAGGGGAGGTTTGATGTTAGCAAAATCTTTTAACACTTGTTGGAGCGGGGTCTGGGAGCTAGATGTTGATTGCCCCATTCTTTTTTTTTTTTTAAACAAATGCTTTATTAACTTCTGTTTTACATCATTCATTTCCGCCAGATTTTGAGTTACAATCATTTTCCCCCCATTATTCCCCTACCCAACCTCCCAGAACAGTAATCCCACAAGATATCGCTTCCTCCAATCTGCTCTCTCCCATACCTTCTCCCATACCCCCATCGACTTTTCCATTAGAGGAAGGTGAATCTTTGTGTCCCAATGCCTGCACATCTTATCTCCCAATTACAAGCAAAAGAGTATTAATAATAGTATTTATAATATATTGAAACATTTAATGTTACGACCTCAAATTTCAGATCCATTTCCTTCCTCCCTTGTCACCCATTCCCTCTTGGGAGATAAGTAATTCAGTATATGTTGTACATGTCTAGCTATGCAAAACATTATCATAGTAGATATATTGTACAAGGCTGCTTATAATTCCCTCCCACTCATCCCACCCCCACCTGGTCCATTCCCTACATGATCCTGTCCCTCTTCTATAGTGGGTACTTCCAACCTCCCCTCCCCCCAAGGATGCCCTCCCATCCATCATCCCTCCTCTCATCCCCCTTCCCCCTATCCTGCTGCAGGTTGAGATATCCCATTTAGTATGTATGTCATTCTCTCCCTGAACCAAATTCAATGAGAATGTGGTTTTGCCTTTTTAGCCTTCCTATTCTCCCCCTCCCTTGCAACCACTTCCCCTTGCTTCTTCTACATGGGATAGTTTACCCTACCCTGTCTCTCCCCATCTCCTCTTGCCACTTTCCTCTCTCACCTCATAATTTCATCCCTTGAGTATTCTCCCTTCCCAACAAATTCAACCTATGCCCTCTATCCATATATAACTGTAACCATATACACACACATTCACATATGTATTCATATGACCACACCCCTCTTCCATTATTTTCATAGTGAGAAAGATATCATCAGTCACAGTTATTGCTTTTCCATATAGGAATGTAAATAGTTCAACTTTGATAAGTTCCTTTTGATTTCTTTTCCTGATTACCTTCTCAGGCATCTCTTCCTTCCTTATGTCTGGATATTTTCTATTCAATTCTGGTTTTTCCTCAAGAATGCTTGAAAGTCCTCTATTCCACTGAATGACCAAATTTTCCCTAAACAAAATACTCAGTTTTGCTGGGTAGGTGACCCGTGGGTTCATTCCCAGTTCTTTTGCCCTCTGGAATATCATATTCCATGCCCTTCGATCCCTCAGTGTAGAAGCTGCCAGGTCCTGGGCTATTTGGATTGTGTTTCCACAATATTGAAATTGTTTCTTCCTGGCTGCTTGGAGTATTTTCTCCTTGATCTGGGGATTCTGGAACCTGGCTATAATATTTCTGGGAGTTTTCTTTTTGGGATCTTTTTCAGGAGGTGATCTGTGGATTCTTTCAACCTCTATTTTGCCCTCTGGATCTAAAACATCAGGGCAGTTTTCCTTGAGAATTTCTTGAAGGGTGATTTCTAGGTTCTTTCCTTGATCATGGCTTTCAGGTAGTCCAATAATTTTTAAATTGTCTCTCCTGGATCTATTTTCCAGGTCAGTGGTTTTTCCCATGAGATATTTCACATTGCCTTCTAATCTTTCATTTGTTTGGATCTGCTTAACAGCATCTTGATTTCTCATAAAGTCATTAGCTTCCATTTGCTCCAGTCTAACTCTGAAGGAATGAATCTCCTCAGTGAACTTTTGAGATTCTTTTTCCATCTGGCAAATTCGACTTTTTAAGGCATTCTTCTCCTCATTGCCTTTTTGGGCCTCCTTTGCCATTTGAGTTAGCTATTTTTTTTTTTTTTAAAGCAATTGGGGTTAAGTAACTTGCTCAAGGTTACACGGCTAGTCATTATTTATGCGTGGGTGCTCATTTTCTGAGGCCGGATCTGATCTCGGGTCATCCAAACTCCGAGGCCGGCGCTCTTACTCACTGCGCCACCTAGCCGCCCCTTTAGGGCAATTGGGGTTAAGTAACTTGCCCAAGGTTACACGGCTAGGTTTTTGTTTGTGTGGATTAAGTGTCGGAGGCCGGCTCGAACTCAGGCCCTTCTTATTCCAGGGCCGGCGCTCTATTCACTGGCCACCTAGCCGCCTGAGCTAGTCTATTTTTTAAGGTGTTGTTTTCCTCAGTCAGGCTGTTGACCCTCATTTCATACTTTTCCTGCATCCTTCTCATTTCTCTTTCCAATTTTTCCTCCACTTCTCTTATTTGATTTTTAAAGTCCTTCTTAAGGTCCTCTATGGCCTGCAACCCGCTCATGTTTTCCCCTGGGGCTTTTGGAGCAGGACTTCTGACCTCACAGTCCTTTTCCTGCTCTATGCCCCCAAAATAGGAGTCTAGGGTTGCATTTTTCTGTTTCCTTTGCCTTGGCATGTTGCCACTTAATTGCTTGACTTTTGGGCTTGTTGCCACACTATGGCTTTAAGGCCAGATAGAGGAATTTTCGTCCCGAACGTGTGGGGGGCAACTTCCGTTTCTGGCAAGCTGTAAACCCACCCACGACTTCCACCCTAGATCACAATCCAGATCCAGGGAGGTTAAAGCAAGAGCGATTACCCCCCAAGACTGATCGCTGGATCTCCCTACAAATTTGCAGGCTGGGAGCGGGAGCTGCCTCTGAAAACTACAAAATGGCGTTTGTCCTCAGCGGCTTCTAGCCCCCAGGGGAGGGAGCTGACGCATTCCCTAATACCAGTCCCAAAGTCCATAGGACACTAACCTCTTACTTTGTCCCAGGCAAGTCTATGTTGATAATTCTGGAGTCGCCACAGCTCCTGGTGTTCTGGGGTTCCTCCAGCTGGCTGTTGGCCCTGCCGCCCTGGGGCTAAAACCTCGGCTCATGCGGACCTGGGCTCGGCTCAGCTCGGCTCCTGCGCTCTGCGCGCTGCACGCTGCCAGGTCCCAGACCACTGCGCTGGTCCTTCCTGCAGGGCTGCTGGGCTGTCCTCAGTGGGAGTTTAGCTTCTCTGTGTTGTTCTGTGGGTGCTGGGGCTCCAGAAGTTGTTCAGAGTCCCCTTTTACATCGTTTGGGGGGAATGTCGCCCCATTCTTAACTAAATGAGAGACTCTTGCGGTGAAAGTGGTTAAGCCCCGCAGGTAGAAGACAGTGGACTGACAAAAAGTAGAACACAATATACACAGAGCAAAACAGACAGTGACAAGGTAGAAGCAAAGTTCCCCAGGGAGCATTTCAGGAAGAACTGAGAGTGAAAGAAAAGAAATGAACAGGCTCCCACACCCAGTGTCCCGGGGTGGAGCTGTGAAGATGGGTTGTGCCTCGTCAGGCCCCATACAGTCACACACCAGAAGAGTACTCACCAGAACAGATACAGAACGCTTCAGAGAAAATTTGGTGGATTCGACGTTCATCAAAAGGCACCGTCAGAGAGGGGGGCCGATATAAGCAAATCGGTGGCCTCCCCCACCCTCTATCGGCGCTTCTGGGCGAAGCCGAAACCCCGGTCATGGCGAGGCTAACAGGTGACTAGTCAACTCAAGACCTCTGTCCGCTTGTCACGGGGATGGCCCTCGAGTGTCACTGAGGACTAACATGTCGTCGGTGGACCTCCAAGTGAAATGGACACTCGGACAGAATCACCAGGCCAAGACCATCAGTAATCGAATTCAGGAAGCATTTATTAGCTGGCCAGCGGCAGTCCTAGGGACAAAGTCCCAGGAGCTGCACTGAACCCCAGTAGACACACAGTTTAAATAGTCCAAAAGCTACCATAGTATCAGGGGCAGGCTGGTCGGGCAGGATATGGCGCGGAGGCACTCTTAGATAACGCAGGTTGTTCAATGACCGAAGGGAGGATTCTTGGGTTTGGTCTGATGAAATAAGAGTGGGCTGGGGCACACTGGGTTAAAGATGTTCGATAACCTAGCGGAATGGAGGATTCTTGGGTTTACAAGAATTCAGGATACAAAGATGGGCCCCTTGTAAGCCAGTGAAAAGTCAAGGCATACTACTTCAATCTCATTTTACAGATGAGGAAACTGAGGTAAACAGGGTTAAGTGCCTTGTAGGGTCACACAACTACTAATTATCTGAGGCCAGATTTAACTCAGAAAGATGAAGCTTCCTGACTCCAAGCCTGGCACTCTATGCACTATGGCATTACCTAGTTGCCCACCATAGCTTTCCCAATAAATTTTCATCTGCCTTAGCTTTTCCAATCACCCTTAATTAGTCTGAAATTTATCCCTCTTGTGATGTTCTTACAGAGATTCTTTCTAGAAGTTTGTCTGGGAAAGGGAGAAAAAAATAGATCAATGACTTGAGGGTATAGGGGAATCAAGTCAAAACTTTATTTTCCAATGGGGAAGACTTGAACTAATATGAAAACAACATGAAAAGAGCAAGGAAAGGCAGAGACTGAAGATAAAGGAGAAAATGGTGATTACTGAGGCAAGTCTTTAGAGGAGATGGAGGGAATGAGAACAGGGTCCTGAGGAGAGGAGTTGGTCTTGACAAGGAGGATAGAAAAGGCAGAGAGGAAAGGTGATATATAGTGCTTTTGACATGTTGGGGAGAAGAGAAGAGGGAGCCCATGTATCAGATCTTATAAATACAGCATTTATATAGTTATTTACATGTTTTTAGTTTTTCTTTGTACTCCCAGCAGCTGACACAGTGAAAAATTAAATTCTTCCTGATTAATTTTTAAGCTCTTTAGGACCTAGCATGTGATCAGTTTTTATAAACATACTGTCCATATTTGAATTTTAACAAGAAATTGAGCATTTGGACTCTCCCTCCCTCTTTCCCTCTCCCTCCCTCTTTCCCTCTCCCTCCCTCCCTCTCTCTTTCTCTCTCTCTCTCTCTCT